>JAWPHD010007792.1:0-65000 GCA_037043455.1 Cyrtodaria siliqua
TTCATAAGATGTAATATAAAGTCCAACGCCTCTCCCATAGCAAGTTCCAGTTATATTCGAAAATTAGTTTCAAAATGATTTTGTTTTTAATTTCGCTACAAAACTCAAGTTTGTCGTGGTGGCCATCTCAAATATTTGACGCGAATAAAATACCAACAAATTAGATGCCAACTCACACACAAGGTCGATAGAGCTTAAGCAAAGCACAATGACAATGAACGGTTGTTAGAAGTAAATATAACGTTTTCAGCGGACATATTTTTAAAAATGTCTTTGAGCCATGCTGTTTCAAATTCAGTTCAAATGAGACCATTGATTGTGGACATGTCGTTTGAAATGCCTCTTATTTGGGTTGTCGGGTGGCACTGTTGAATACAAATCTGAAAGAGCAAAAGCGAAGAAAAAATACGTCTAAATTCAGAACAATCCTAGAAAATGTTTCAGAGAAAATTCGCTTTCTGTGTGCAATTGCTATAACGAACAGCGTCGAACTGATCGAGCAATATGAACGATATGACACCGATTAAAACTGACTGTACTTCTGACAGAAGAGCTTATGTGTTTCACTTATATTGCCTATTAATGCTGCCTTGTTTGTTAGAGATTATAACCTAGCGGGGATATCTTTATTTACACTGTCCCGTTTATTGGGATGGCAATAGGGTAAGAGGGAGGTTTGGTGCAGCCTAGAACCTGGTTTAACCCCACAGCGGCCTTTGTTTGCCATCGACCGTTCCAATGCGGAAGCCTTATTGCCAACTAGTTTGTGTTTGTGATGTCTTATCTTGCTTTTCATTCATCTTTAAAGTTGTTCTTTGTTTCTGTGTGTATTTGTGTTGACTGTCGTCCTTGAATGCTGCTTTTCCTGCTCGATTGTTATATCTACCTTTAAACAACTAGCTCGTTTAAAAGTAGCTATAACTGTCGAACAGGAACTATAGCTTTAACATAACATAACATAACATAACATAACATAACATAATTTTATTCAGCATTAAACCATTACAATAGTTTATAGCCTACAAAATGAATAATACAATCTTTCTCCCATTCATGGTGACATAATGCAAATAAATATAACTATCTGTTCATTCCAATTATTTTCAAGGAGGAATGCAATTATTATATATTTTCTGACATATTTCGTTCATAAATACTCATACCCGGAAAATGGTATTGTACAAGTTGTTATACAATCAATGTGTTAATTATTACAATGCGCTTTTCAGAGGCATAATATAGGTATTTGCTTAACTGTTCGAGTAAGTGTTTAGTTTGCTTCGACATGATAGTATCAAATTTATTAAGTGTTGGCCATCTACAGAAAAATCTTGGCAAATACTTTGTTCTCAGTTCCGAATAAAACGGACAAACAAGCAAAAAATGATACTCACTCTCTATAGCTCTCATATTACAGTATATACACAATCTCTCACTCCGCTCAACATTAGTATAGCTCCCCGTCTCAATAGCTAAGGTATTAACAGAACACAGTCAACCCAAAACACGCATTAAACAAACAACAATTATAACCTTAATAAAAAGCAAGGCATAAGCCATCACAAACACCAACGAGTTGACAATAGGGCTACCGCCTTGGAACGGTCAGTAGCAAACCGATCAAAACTCGTTTGACAAATAAAGTTCTTTATTACATAACTGTCATAAATTTACATTGAACTATGAATGACGTAATTTTAGTATCACACTAAAAAAGTTATATCGTCACTAGTGACGATATAACTTTCTTATATCATCACTAGTGATGATATAACTTTGCCGGAACTACTTTCTTAACATATTTGTTAAAAAACACACGTGTTTAAAGTTAAAATATTTTTTAATTTCTTCTATAGAAGTTATATAATAAACAGTATAATTAATAGCATAAATGTGATACTGGATTAATGTCACTCGATGAAAAAAGGGGTAATTTGGTTAAAAAAAACTTGGTCTTCGAACTCGTTTTTTTAACCAAATTACCGCTTTTTTCTCTCGTAACATAAATTCAGTATCAAATTTATGCTGTTAACTATTCTCTATATATTTTCTAAACTGATTGTCAATTTATTATCTTTATAGTTCTTACTACTAAAATTGCTAATGCATCGAATACATTTTTAAAAGTAATAACTCCTCTATTTTATTTTGTTGTAGTGCCTGACGAGGCGGAAATTCCGAATTTAGCTTATTAGAAATGATAAAAAAGAACAAACGTACGCAATTTGTGTAACATCTCTGTAAAATGTTAATGATGTTTGCTTGACGAATATCATGCGATCAAACAGTACGGTTCAAAAGCTGTCGATTTGTTTACTTCGAGCTGTTCCGTTGACAAGCACAAAAGATGAATATTTAATGACGGAGTCAAGGCTTGTCGCCGACGATAATATGTTTTGCATACTATATTACCTATATTTGATCAGTGGTTTGTTTATGTTTGTATTAATTATTTACGCCAAAGAGTACGCTTGAATCGCGCAGTGTTTTAGAACAGAACAGAACAGCATTTTATTCAACTTGTACATAGTACCTTGTTGGTCAACATGATTTACACAATACATGATTAACAGTATAATACAATTATTATACAATATTTCGTACAATTTATGAATAGCAAATAAACAATATTTGAAACACAAATAACAAGAAACAGCCTGCTTTATAAAATGTTGAAAAGTTATTATACAATACATATACTTTATAGTATAGAATGAACTTAAACTGGAATATTTAATAAAAATAGTTCTTTGATCAAATGCTATTTTCATGTATTTAGCCATTTATTAGTTCTTTTTTTATTTTTAGATTTCATTAATTCGTAGAATTTCATAAAGCTCGGATGTTTATAATATTTGTTCAAGAGCATTCGGGAATTGTTTCTCTTTTATCCTAGATGTAAAGTCTAGTGTGGTAGGTTTATGGCTTGTGAATAAATACTGAAAAGGAGAGCCTCTGGAAGCAACTAACACAAACAAAAGAGACAACTACCAGACTCTGATTTATTGAGTCTGTTCATGAGAAGTCATATAGGCTGCAACACCCTTAAAGCCCCTTCAAGCCCCCTAGCACCAGCTTAAGCGATATTCTGCTTTACACCCTCTCATTTCGGGCTTGATGATCCAACGGACAAGTAAGTAATAACGCTGATGGTTTGTAGTCAGAGCGATCTTTTACAACCTCCACACAACACTAAACAAACGCTAGTTTGAATGTCAATACATACTGAAAATGGGATCCCCTTTAAAGCAAGAAACATTTGTATTTAGTCTGTTGTCTACGTTTCAAAATCAGCGTGAGAATGAATGCAGTCTTATGTGTTCGAACATACTAGAAACATAATTACCTGTGAAGTGGCGTGTCCATAGATGTTGTTGGGATCACTAAGATAATTGATTTTGAGATCAATGTTGTTTTCAAAATAAAATAACAGTAACACGATAGCTAAATAATAAATAAATAATAATAAAAACAATTGTAATTACACGTGTAAAGAGTTACATAGCCGGACACCAATTATGCTGTTTCTGACAATGTAGACAATACAAATATGTCAGTGTATTTTTTTGCATAGCATGTCATGGAAAATCACACATTTTCACACATTTTCTCTTAAATCTTCACTCACACATATGAAAATAGATAATTTAGAAGAAATAAAGTTTCAAATAGGAACACATCATGCATAAAAACATTCAAAACACTTAACACATAACATGTTAAATGACAATAACATATAAATATGTGTCTGAAATAAAGAAGAAGTGTAGGCAATGGACTCCCTTGATTTCGTCTTCGGATAAAATTCATATTATAGTAAGAGGCTCTAAAGATAAAAGAGTCTTTGGGAATATAGAAAACTACTAGAACAGAACTAAACAGAACAGATCTGAATACACCATTGCATTATTAAACTCAAGTCACAAGCGGGTGATACAAGAGTATACAGTTTAAACGTTCTTGTAATAATACATATATTTTAAAGATGCTAAAGAAACTAACCCGCCAAATAATGGAAAAATTACACTAAAACAACTTTTATCAAAACTCTATCCAGGTGTTCAGTCCATATAATAATGCATATGTGCCTATTAAAAGTAACGATTTATTGCCGTGGTTTTAAAATATCTGTGATTGAATATATGCGTAACATGAATTATGAGTTGGTAACTCTTAATTCGACGCTCCAGTTTTGGGGGTTGCCATGTCTGGTTAAAGCCGTTTAGATTGTGTCTATAGAGTTTGGATTCTCAAAATATATTAGTTATATATATACCTCGTCGTCAGTAGGTATAGAAACGGTGTACATATGTTTTAAATTTGGCTGTTGTTGGGGGATAGCTATTTAAATATCATAAAAAGGGGGGAAAAAATAAATTTCATGAAAAGAATCCTAAGAAAACAACAACAATAGTAACGAAAACAAGCTGGAGATAAAGTTGAAGAAAGCTAAAGTAAGCTGACTTAAATATATAACAAACAATTGAAACAGTGCGTACTTGTTTTCTTTCTACAAGTTTCAGGATCTTTTTGTTTAGTAATTGTACAATTGTTTATGTTTTACTGGGGTCTCAATGTAAATTATAAACACGTGAGCCACATGATATGTCCCTATTTATTTACTTTAAATATAAAGGACATTGTTTTACTCGGGAAAAACAAAAACAGAATTAAAACAACAACACTCATTTGTTTCAGGAACAGATTAGCTACCCCACTCCACCCCCCACACCCACATACCCTTCGCCCCACCACACACACACACACACATGCACCACGGAACAGATTAGCTACCCCACTCCACCCCCCACCCCACACACCCTCCGCCCCACCACACACACACACACATGCACCACGGAACAGACTAGCTACCCCACTCCACCCCCCACCCCACACACCCTCCGCCCCACCACACACACACACATGCACCACGGAACAGATTAGCTACCCCACTACACCCCCCCCCCAAACACACACCCTCCGCCCCACCACACACACACACAGGCACCACACCCTCGCATGCCGAACTTTTTAGGTTGAACCTTAATATATAATTGCTTAGGAAACTGACATTTTTTAATTCATCTGAAAGATGTCATCGTAAGAAACAAGATTTACGTCGCACACTGTTTCAACGGCTATTTATTTATACAGGCCTGTATTCAAGTTTTACAACCCCAGAGGCCCTTTTGCCACTGACTGTTCCATGGCGTGTCCCCTATTGTCAACCCTTGTATGCCGATCGTGTTCAATATCTTTTTTTTCTTCTCTTTTATCTTAAAATTATTTTCATTGAATTTACCCAAACACATTTTAATGGCATTTGAAACTTTGAGTATCATATAAGTGATACTCATAAGGTTAACAATAGTTGTCCAATTCTTATCACATTTAATGTATTATTAGTAACTCAGGTATAGGCCAAAACGATAAGACTTAGTATGCGTTGATATGAATTATTGAATGTTATATGTTAATATGCGATACTATCGTCTTCTATAATTCTTTTAGAATGGTGTTTACAATTCATGTTTTATGTATGAAATAATGTATATATGTATGTATATTTGATTGTAAACAATGAGACGCAAATAAACTATTCAATCTTGTTACGAGTGATCTGTTAAAGGTTTGCAAACCTAATGATATGTTTTATCTGTGAACACGTAATCAATAAGCAAGCAGACATTAATTATAAACAAAATGTTAAAAGACAATGAAACAATACATAAATATATGTAGAAAAGTAAAATAATAAAATAAAGTGGAAAAGCGTGACTCACTGGGTCTGGGTTGTTCTCGTTCTAGCAAAATGTATAAATGTCATTAAATCATTTGGTAAACATTACGTCAACCAATTTTACGAAATCAATAAACTCTTTGGCTAAATTAAATGATCAATACTAAATTAAACTGTTTGTATGTGCGGCAATTAAACATAGATTAGGCATTTTTTTGATTTTAAAGGAACGCATGACAATCTTGATTTTAATGCCTTATATACAACTCAAGATTGCCGTGTGTCCCTTTAAAGATTGAAACAACATCAGTAAATAACACCAGTAATCAATATTAGGTGAGTGATTATCAAATGTATAACTCGTAAGCGAAATAGTGTGTGTTTTTTAAGACAATTTAACATTTCAATTGTTCTGCACGCTTGTCTATTTACTTATGCGTTATCTATTATGCCTCTCTCACACAGTGAAGAATATCCTTGCGAATATGAAAATTTGAAATTCGCGGCAAATTCGCCGAAAATGATAAGATTGGCCTGGAGAAATACTGAAAAAAGTGAGGCCTTATGAATGCTTCCGAAATTCTTGCGAATCCTTGCGAATCCTTGCGAATTTCTTACGAACCTTACGATTACTTAACAATCAATTTGCCGAATTTCTTGCGAATCCTTTGCAAATGTTACGAATTCTTACGAATGCCGTTGCGAATCTTGCGAATGCTTGCGAACGCCTTACGAATGAAACGACTACACAACGCATGCTTGGCTAATTGCATATACCCTTGCCAATGTTTCTCTTTGTCACTTTTGTTCGCATTCGTATGGTATTCTTAAGGAAAAGTCAAGACGAATGCTAGCAAATCCCTACAAATGTCTTACGATCACTACAGATGCCTTGCCATCAATAAGAATGGCTTGCGATTGCTTACGAAAATGTTGCGAAAGCAATGAGAATATGCTTTTCTGGCAAAATTTAGGAGCATGCAGTGAAATGCGTTATTTTAAGCGACGCTACATTCCAACAACACATTTTAATATGATACAGTTGTATATTCTTCTCATTTGTTGTTGAGAGATAGGCATAAAATGTAAATTGTAAGAATGTGTTTGTATTTTGTGCAAATCTCTCGACAAAATGTGTTTCATGATACATAAAACTCCATTTTTAGATAAGAAATAAAATATTTCGAGAGAATTTATATTGTGCCAGTTCAATACCTGGTGAATGGGACTTGAAGTTCATCGATACCAAGAGCCTCAGACCCGCGGCTTCATCTATCATTCCTTAGATCAAGAATGAAGTTTTGACAAATTATCCAGGTTGTTTATAAACTGTGTTAATAAAAAATAATCAACTATATAATATCGGTCTGTTCGTTCAAATCTCTTTACATGTTGTTATTATTGTACATTACTATAAGTTTGTTATTTATATTTACTGTCATATGTTACATTCTAACATAAAGCTGCATCATATTAACATTGTGTAGCTATATACAGTAGAAACTGTAAACTATGATTGAGGATTAGCTGTTAAAATAATAAACACCTGTGTATGTTAAAAACAGATTAGATGCTCTATCAATTATCCTTCGTATAGAAACGGTCGTTTGCAACTGTTTATTACGAAAACAAAAGTACCTCTGAATATTCCTGACAATTTGAATCCTAGACTATTATTCAATATGACAGTAAGCTTGGCATTAGGTGTACGGCAACATCAGAATTAAGCGAAAAAGACAGCAGTATAACACGGTCCAAAATGAGGTGGTGACCTGCGAATGACCTAACTGATATAGAAGTAATAAATGACCCGGAATGTAATGTTAGAATGCAAAATAAGTTATCTATTTTTCATTAAAAAATACATATTGAACAAATATCACTTACATTATCATCATAACCTTCTTCCCATTCTTCTCCCATCTCATTGACAATGTCAAACTTTTCGTCGGCGTCATTATATTGATAACCTTTCAAACCATATGTATATCCTGGACTGGCTCCATTCATCTGTGTTTCATTACCGTCTGTATCTTCTTCACCGAAACTTCCATGGTCGGAACCTTTTACTGAACCTTTTGAACTATAAGCTTTTGAACTATAAGACACCTTTTTATCCAAAGAAGAAACTACACTACGACGAGTGTCATTCCTTTCAACTTTTTTAGTTGTAGGAGGCTTGCTTTTTATCGGCATTTTGGTTGGTCCATTAGTGCTACTCTCCACATTGTTTTGTTTTCCCTTTCCTTGTTTGTCAGTATGATGTTCCGGCTTTTTATTTTTAAATTTATTTGCTTTTGTGTTTCTGTTCTTTCCCTCATCACTCGCTGTTCTTGTTATTTTGTCATTTTCTTTTTCATCATTGTCGTTAATCGCATCCTTATCCTTGCCGTTTATTCTATTTACATCATTATCATCCATGCCGACCTCATTTTCGTTATTATATTTTAAGCTGTCCGTTTCATCTTGAGCCAGTGTTACCGTTTTCGAACTAGTTGTTCTATCAGCTTTCGAAAGTTTACGCTTGTCTTCCAAATCATCATTTCCTCCTTTCGCATTTCTCACAAGTATATCCTGCTTTTTGTTTGACATCTTATCTCTGCATTGAATGCTTCGAATTCAATATATTGTTAACTTTCCAATCATTCAAGTTTTCAACACTGAACTACAGAGTCGTGCTGCTTATCCACCAATGTCAACGATTTCTATGGCTTTAACTTGAATATTTGTTTAATAATTTACTATTATTTACTAATTACTATCATCTATTATTTAATATATGCTCATGGGATTACCTGTGTTTTAAGACCATATCTTATTGAACGTATATTTATATCTATAGATATGACATTCAGCGTTGTCTTCAATGGCTCACAAACATAATAGATCTCATCATGCCATTAAAGATTCACGTTTTCCATAAAAAAAAACATTCAAGCATAACGTACACCATTCTGGCACCGTTCACATGGGAAAAGGTACTTCTGAGTTCAACAAAATGTTCAATATTCACTGCCACTACTTGAATATCTCCGCCAAATGAAACTATAGACGGCTGAAATATCTTGTTGTTTGATCTTGTTGTGCACTTGTCTCAGTGCAGCACGTTACCTGATTGTAGTCTCCTGGTTATGCCCGTATTATTCATTGGCATGTTGCAGTATACACACATATGCAAACGTTTTACAATCCTATGTTACCGATTCAAAACTTGTAGTTTTAAAGTTTTCACGCACCATGTATAATATCCTTTCGAATCAAATAAAGTAAAATTACTACATCGCATGTGGTGTTTATTATATTATGTCACTGCCCTACCAGCGTGCACTATTTGTTAACGAATTGTTTGCGTTTATTCCGAACAAACGCTACCGTAGTTGCTGTTGTGGCGATGAGTTCATATATCACACTAGTAAGTCCAGCAAACAAATCTTAGAGCCCACCCATTACCTTACGTAATAATTCACGTTAGAGAACATTAAAAGTAAAACCTTAATACAAACAAGATAACTGCATAAGCATATAATATTGGACATCCCTTTAAAGAAAGGGACACCTTTTATGATATGTCCAGTTCATTATTCGACTCACGGATACTATTCTCAGCTTGATCTTCAGCGTTAACTCAATCGACCGGCATGATTTTCTTATTCACATCATCAATAATGTAAGATAGAAACCGTTTAAGTCATCGACTTTTCGCTTCTGTGTTTATAGGTAACCAAGGTATGGCGGATTCCCCGTGGAATAGATACCGCTGGTTAATTAGCAAGTGTAACTGTGACAGTGGAATATATTCCGTTGCGAATATTAACAGCTGCTAAAGTAAATATGAAACAGAAGATGCCGAACATTATGTATGCACTTTGTTGAAAAATTAGTATGAAATTGACAAGTATGTAGTTATATAAAGATAAACATTTGAATGTTTGATATGGGCAATACAAAATATCGTTGTCTTATTTCTTCAAGAACTTTGCAACTTTGTGTTTTCTTGTATGCATCTTATAAATTAAAGAAAACAAACCCCTAATTACGGAACAATTACACTAGAAAACCATTTAACAAAACTCTCAGGTATTCAGGTCATATTATATTGATAGATATATATATATATAAATATAGTGTATATGTGCCGATTAAAAGTATAGATTATTCACGGATTCTTAATATACCCGTGATTGAATATGCGCAACATGAATTATGAGTTGATAACTCCTAATTCGATGATTCAGCTTTGGGGTTTGGCTTGTCTGGTTAAAGCCATTTAAAATGTATTCTCCAAATATATACTTAGATGTTAATAGGTTTACGAACGAGTACATATGTTGTAAAATGTGGCTGTTGGTCTGTTGGTTGCGGGATAGGGACTATACAAATTAAAAGAAATTCAAGTAGAAGTTCATAACTTACAAAATGCCGACAATGCTGCACACACATAAAATACACGAAGCTATGACATACGTATATTATAACATTGTACTAAATGTGTAAACGAAGGCAGAATCACCGCTGCATATTTTCCGTGCAGCTCGGAATGCTCTCGGAATTGCCTCGGCAAGTTCCGTAAACAATATACGGAAACTGACAAGGAAGTTCCGAATTCTCGGTGTGGTACAAAGTAGACCGAAGCAACAACAATAGGCAGCTACGTTAATACATGCAAGTTGTGTTATATAATTAAGGTCCAGGACGTTTTTACCAGAGTGGCCAAATATATCGCGCATTCTTGAATAAAATAAATATGATGCTCGGGGCAGAGCTTTTTATCATATAATTTTATCCGACTCGTCTATTATTTTTTTCAAAATTTAACAGGCATTTATGTAAGATCCTCAATACCATATCCGATGATAGATAAATACATAATGAAAAGGGGATCTCTTGGAAGCAAAAAACACAAACGATAGAGAAAAATAGCAGGCTCGGTTTTATTGAGTCTGTTCATGAGAGATAATATAAGGTGCAACTCCTCTCATGCCCACTAGCTCCGGCTTAAACGGAAGGCTACTTTAAAGCCACAATGATTGGGCTTGATGATCCCAAAGGAACATTAAGTTATAACATTACTGCTTTGTAGTCGGTGCGACATTTTACAGCCCTATACAAACGCTAGTGTCAATCAGTACTTAAAAGGAAATCCCGTAAAAGCAACAATCACAAACAATAATACAAGTAGCAAACTCGTTTTTTTATATTCTGTTCATGAGAGGTAATGTAATGTGCTACACCTCTCACGCCCCTGCTGATATGTAGTCACATATTGTGACCGATTTTTCACCGTCCGTCGTCGTCCGTCGTCGTCTGGACGCTCTTGCTTAAACAACTTCTCTATGGACAATTTTAACCAAATTCCACAAGGATAATATGGAAGTCAAATTATTCCAAAATTATACAAATTAGGTCAATGGGACATCCAAGAAGGCCGCCATTACCATATACAGTCAAAACCTTAAAAATCTTCATCACAAGAACCGCTGAAAGGTTTTGAAAGTTTTTGTTTATAAATGATTGCCAACCTCTAAAACTACAACAGCTGTACAAACGAAGTTCCTAGTGTAAAAAGTGACTGTGCCCCGGGTTTCCAAAGTTTGTATATGGAGATGTTACATGTTTTACACAGACTTATATAGGGCTTTTGTAAACGACGTCTCCTCAGAAACCACTTGACCAATTTTGACAAAATTTCACTTGGACGTTACTGATGTCAATGCCGTCCAAAGTCATACAAATTAGGTCAATGCAATAACCAAATTGACCGCCATTACCATATATAGTCAAAACCATAAAAACTCTCTTCTCAAGAACCGCTGAACAGAATTTGACAGTTTTTATTTATAAATCGCCAACTCCTAGCCTACAAAAGTTGTACAAACGAAGTTCCTAGTGTAAAATGTGACTGTGCCCCGGGTTTCCAATGTTTGTATATGGAGATGTTACATGTTTTACATAGACTTATATAGGGCATTTGTAAACGACATCTCCTCAGAAACCACTTGACCAATTTTGACAAAATTTCACTTGGACGATACTGATGTCAATGCCGTACAAAGTCTTACAAATTAGGTCAATGCCACATTAAAGAAGGCCGCCATGACCATATATGGTCAAAACCTTAAAAATATTCTTCTCAAGACTCGCTGAACAGATCTTAACGATTTTAATTTATAAATTATCGCCAAATCTCAGACTACACAAATTATACAAACGAAGTTCCTAGGGTCAAAAGTGATTGTGGCCCGGGATTCCAAATTTTCTCTAAAAGCACATATGTAGATCTCTCATGTATTGTATTTAGTAGCATTAGCTTATGGTCACCGTTTTACATAGAATAGTACAGGAAAATCTTTGAAAAAATCTTATTCTCCAAACCGCTTGGTCAGTTTTGACCAAACTTCACATGGATGATTCTTAAAGCTACTGAGTCCCTATATCAATCGATTTCTTCTTTGTAGGCGTGTCTTTATTTGTAACTTCATGTTCACCAGTTCATGTCGAAATCGGGTATTTAAGCGAGCAAATATAGCGCATGAAATCATTTACTGTATATACATCGACCAGTGCACATCGTACCTATACACAGGTAACAGTAATTTTTACCGAAAAAAAAAGTTAGCTTCTTTCTGGGCTCGAACACACGACCTTCTGATTTCAAGTCCTGTGCTCTAACCACTGAACTACAACGCTACTTGAGGAAATAGTATACTAACTACCCATATATTATGAGGCAAAATAACTTAACATATTTGAACGAAACTAAAGATGGATCAATACATATGCAGTCCATATTGTCGCACGTGTAAATATTGCCTGGTGTAATACTGTATCTTATCAATATGAAACTAATACTTCGTCTCAAATCAACCATATATCGACTTGTTATTTAGCGCTTGATGAGTTTGTGTGCGCGCTCTTGTTATTACGTAATGCCTATTTAGTGTTAAAAATGCTACAAAATACCAATAAATAGCAGTGGTCTAGAGGTTCAGCATACATCTTCCAAATCTTACAAGTGCAAAGGCTGTGGTTCAAATCCCGTTCCGGGCAACTATTTTTTTTATCACATATATTCTGGAGCCGTTTATTTATCGATGTTACCTGTACGAAGGTTAAATAAAAATGTGAAATTTTACGTATCGATTTCTCCTTATATACCGACTTTTGGGGTGTTCGTCGATTTGAAACTACTGCACACGTGACTCATTCATATTCATGAGTTATTATCAGTTAAAATAGGGAATGTACAGCTTTAAGTCAATGATTTTCAAATTTGTTAAAATTAGTGCAACGCCACATCCAAGATGTCCGACATTGGAGTGGAGTGAAGTTGGAGGGTTAGGGAGTGGGGGATAAACAACATCTCCTCAGAAACTGCTAGGCCAATTTTGACCGAATTTTAAATGGACAATACTGAGGTCAATGTCTTTCATAGTCCTACAAATTAGGGCAGTGCAATATCCAAGATTGCCGCCATTACCATATATGGTGAAAACCTTAAAACATCTTCTACTCAAGAACCGCTGAACAGATTTTGAAAGTTTTTATTTACAAATGATTGTCAACTCCTAGCCTACATAAGTTATACAAATGAAGTTCCTAAGCTCAACAATGGCTGTGCCCCGGGGTTCAAAATGTGTATATGGAGATTTTACATATTTTACACACTTACATATGGAATTTAAAAAATCGTCTTCTCTAAAAGCACAAGACATAGATCTCTCCTATATTGTTTGTAGCGCATTCTACCAAGTTTGTTCAATTGGTGACTTGGGCCAAATCTTGCCCCATCCCGGGGGTCACATTTTTACATAGAATTATATATATGAAAATCTTTTTAAAAATTTATTCTCCAAAACTGCTTCGTCGCATTTGACTAAACTTCAGACAGATGATCCTTAGGTCAATTGTTTTTCAAATTGTTCAAATTAGGGCAATGCCACATCCAAAAATAAGTATAAAAGTCGAACAGAACACAGTAAACCCAAAATCACGCAAAAAGACAAACATGAATGGAAACAGTAATAAAGAATAAAGGCATTTGAAGTCACAAATACAAAAAAAAATGTTGACAATAGGGTTACCGCATTGGAACGGTCAGTGGCAAAAAATGCCGCGGGGGGTTTAAACCAGGTTCTAGGGTGCACCAAACCTCACACTTTTACCCTGCTGTCATCCCAATAAAACGGGACATTGTAAATAAAGAATTCCCCGCCATGAACTATTCTCTAACCAACAAGGCAGCATTAATAGGCAATATAAGTAAAACACAAAAATGCTCGTGTATAAATAAATACAAAAAACAATAGCCTAGAAAGCCGCAAAGAAGGTTCTCAATGACTTGGCAGAAGCCAGAGCAACAGGAGAATAAACCATTGAGGGCACGACAAGACAAGATTGCAGACAAACAACAAACGTCACCGTCCTTTTGGGCTTTAGGTAAACGCCATCATAGGGTCCACAGCCTGTCCGGTCAGCGCACAGTTAAAGAGGAAAGTATAGTGGTGAAATGTAAATGGGTCCACCACCAAGCATGCAAAATGATAGGGTCATAACCTCATTTGATAAACCTTTTAACAAGTTTAACAAAGATAGTATGAAAGTGATCATGACCAAGGATCTTACGAAGTTTGAAATCACATCACCATAGAAGTCAGGTTGTGATATATGGTAACGGTAACCCTGATGGAGTAGCTTTTTAGTTATACACAGATTACGAATATTAAAGTCCTCAACTCTAATACAAGCTCTAGAAAAACGAATAAGTTGAGTCACATAGACCCCATTAATAGTTGCTCGAGGAATACTCCCATCTAAATGGGGATAATTAACAATATCAAAATTAAAATCATCTCTCTTGCCATAGATTTTGCTAATTATGTCACCATTTTCAAAAGAGAGATGTAAATCGAGAATAGAGAAATATTAGCTTCGTTAAGTTGAAGTTCTTTAGGATATATAGTATTAACCTAGTAGAAAAGAAAGGGTTGTCAATGTGCAATATGTCATCCAGATACCGAGAGGTGTCATTAAAGGCTTGAATAACATCTGCCTGGGTATCTGGTGAAAGACTCAACAAGAAATCTTTTTTATAGTAATATAAAACTAATCTGCGACAAGGGGTGCACAGTTCGTACACATAGGGATACCAACAATTTGTCTATAAACGGTAGTTCCATACCTAACGAAAATATTATCTAATAGAAAAATAAGTGATTCACAAACTTCATGGCAAGTCCACATTGTGTAATTTTCCAAACTGTCGTTAGTAAAAAACGCTTTAATACTGTTACAGGCCACAAATGTATTACTTTCCCTAGCAAAAGTTTTTTTTGAATGAGAGCAATAAGCTTGTGTGGAAAAGTTGTATATAGTGTAAAAAAACATAAGTACTTATAGATGAAGCTTGACGTTCATTGCAAATTTTATCAAGAACGTCGACTGAATTTGTTATAGACCAAAATAAATTAATCCTAGAGCTTTCTTAAGCTTTAGCACAATATTGTTTAATGTGATCTTTAACGACAGCAAGACAAGATGTTAAAAGTTTAGAGATATTTGTGGTGGTGCAAGAACTAGAATTGGAAATAAAACGGGCTGTATATGGTTGTTTGTGTAATTTGGGAATCCAGTACATCGTTGGAAGTCCGTTTGCTTTTCGTCTACTCCAGCCTTGAAAATCTTGCACTGAGTGATATGCGTCGAAACAATATTATCTTCAGTAGATTTCTCTGGAGTATACGAATTAGTACTCCCGAGTTCCTGAGATAAAACATTGATGTGGAGGCGTCAATCAATAATTATATTATTAGCTGCTTTAGCAGCAGGAACTAAAACAAACTTATTATGAAATTTCTGGATTCCCGATTTAAAATGAAAACCTAGGCCTAGGGGGAAGTAGGGATTGGGTTAGCCGTATAGAAGATAATACGGGTATCCATGATGTTAAAAACAGTATTTTTCCAAGTAGAAAGCAGATGGCCACCGTTGAAGGGTGGGTGCGGGAGGGTAAACAATATCTCAGAAACTACACGACCAATTTTGACAAAATTTCACGCGGATAATTCTGATGTCAATGCCTGTCAAAATTATACAAATGAGATCAATGCATTTTCCAAGATGGCCTCCATTATCATATATGGTCAGAACCTTAACAAATCTTCTTCTTATGAACCACTGAATATATTTCGACAGATTTTGTTTATATATGATCGCCAACTCTTATACTATAACAGTTGTACAAATGAATTTCCTAGGGTACGAAATGGCTGCGCCGCGGGTTTTTATATCCGTCCATTTCCATACTAACATTCTCTGTAAATACAAACAAAACAAGCAAAACAAATAAACAAACTGTAAATACGAAGAACCAAGTTTTGCAATTTAACGTTATGTCGTATGTTATGTCGTACAGAGTTTTAAATCTAATAATGAATTGCACTTGTTAACTACATTTTTCTCTTTGCAAAACTTCTCAGGTGAGCGACTTAGTGCCATATGGACCTCTCTTTTGTTTTTTCCCCTTTTTTTGTTGACCAAGTATGGCTGTGACAGTGGAATAGATACCACAGCGTGTACTAGCACTTGCGACAGTTTATACGAAACAGAGGATGCCGAACATTAGTCATGTCCTTTTTGAACCACTAGTTTGGAATTGAGACAGTGGAGTTATGCTTAGACAATACCACTGACGGTATTTATTTAGTTATATAAAGTGTAACATTTTACACCGAGTAGTTGAAACGATCAATAATACAACAATGTATATTTCCTTCTTAATGTGTCCTCCTTGATAACTAATTTCTATCACAAGTTGACAATTGCATCTGTCATCAGGATTGCTGTTACATTCAGTAAATTATTGATATATATTTCCATATAGGATTTCCATAAATGGCAGGCGTCTTTTCTCCACATACTTGATTTATCTATAAATTTCGAGCCATCATTAACACATTCATAACATTTAGCGAGAACATATTAAATAATTAATTTAATCACAAATACAGAATTACTACATACAAATAAGTAATATTTTGATATTGTTTTTGTACTTTCAATATAAAGTAACTTATTTTAAAATCATGGAATGGCCACAAATCGTATGTCGATATTCTCATCATGAACTAACTTTTTTCAACGTGTTTTGCCCCTGTTAAAGCCGTGGTCACATCTGACGTAGTTGACCGTAGTGGGGAATGACCGTAGTTGGCCGTAGTTGAACGTATTAAACGTAGTTGAACGTAGTTACACGTAGACAACCGTAGTTCAACGTAGTAATGAACGTAGTTTGAACTTATGATTTGCCCGTAGTAAGCACATAATTTTTCAACATGTTCAAAAATTGGTTACGGTTAACTACGATGTTGTGACCCTACTGTGACCGTAGTTTGAACGTAGTTGACCTTAGTTAGCCGTAATTGACCCTACTTAACCGTAGTGTGTACCGTAGTTGACCGTAGTACCTGCCAAAACACATCAACAATACGGTTAACACTACGGTCAACTAGGGATCTACTAGGGTTGAACTACGTTTGAAGTATGTTCATAGTACGGATAACTAGGGTCAACTAATAACAAAATCACAATGACTGTAGCTTACCCGTACTGCGCAGGCGCAGCCACAACGTTTTACCGTAGCTTAACGCAGTTGATCCTAATTTACCGTAGTTGCGCGTAGTTAGGACGTAGTTTATACGTAGTGTAACGTAGTTACTCGTAGTTAGACGTAGTGATACCCTAGTTAACCCTAGCCACTTTGCTCGCAGTTGAATGTAGTTGACCGTACTTACACGTAGTTCAACCTACTTAGACTTTCTATATTTCCTCTTTTTGCCAATTTTGAACCTACTTCGAACGTACTTCAACCTAGTTGACCGTAGTAACACTACGGCAGACTACGTTTGAAATGAACTACGGTCAACTACGTGCATGACCGTAAATGTGACACAGATACAAGAGTCCAACGTAGTATTCACGACACGCAGACAGAAACAGGCATTCATAACAAACATCAATTACATATAGAAATAATGTTTAAGTAATATGTTCCTAACACCAACAACATGAAAATGGATGACAACAGATGTACCGCCGTTAGCGGTCAGTGGCAGAAAGGCTACGTGTTTTTTTTAAAACCAGGTTCTAGGGGGCACATAAGCTCCCTCTTATCCTATTCTCATCCGAAGTAAACGGGGCAGTGTAAATCAGGAATTCCCAGCCAGGCTTTATCCTTCAGACCTGCCAAAATGTTTTAAAACAAAATCCTGAGATTTTTAAAATTTAAGATTTAAAGCGCATGAAGAACATTTTTAAATGCAAATTTGGAGGGCGCGACTTTAAAGCGGAAATTTAAATTATTTATGCTCTTAATACAACTTGATTCATGGTTTGATAGGTATTAGAAAATAATAAATTAGCATAGTAATTCGATTAGAAAGATTTTAATTTCTACAACATTTTTATTTATTTTTTATTTATTTTTTTTATGAAAGTTCACTTACTTTTCTAAACAGATCTTAATGTCAGTTTTATATATGTAAATAATGTCAGTTGTTTTTATCATATCGTGATTCTGTTTTATTTTCTTCTATGAAAATGATGCTAATCAGTTCCTTTTTGATCTGATCAAAGGGGGGATAAATGATTTTTTAATTTTGTTTTAACTAAAGCGCAATAGTCCTTTTTTTATTTTGTCAAATCTTACAATACTCATTCTTAGTACATATTTTATAGATAGATTAGCATCATTTACATAGTCTTAATATGTAATATATATGCTAATATCGTTTGAGTTTGATGTTATTAGCTACTTTGAAAATATGTTGATGGTTTTATAACTATAATCTCTTATAATTCTAATTAGAATGGCATGGCTATCTTATAATGTTTACGATGTTTTATTTATGTTTGTATTTATTGTAAACCATGATGAGACTTTAATTAAGAAATATATATATATTGCACATGTCGTTATGTCACTGAGGGAACTAATTATGCCCATAGGTGTTCATTGTATATTCAGTCAGTGCATTACCCGGATGACCCCTGTTTATTTGACACTTGTAAAGACTCCTATAACTAGGGAGCGTAACATGACCAATTCAGGAAATAGCTGATAAACTGTAAAAATATAGCTGTTAAATCATGAACACTGTGTTTTGATGAAAAATCCGGAGATCTAACACTTAAATCCGGAGATCCGGAGAGCGACTGAAAAATCCGGAGAATATCCGGAGATTTGGCAGGCTTGATCCTTTAACAAACTAGACAGCAATAATCATGCTAATAGGCAATATAAGTAAAACACAAAGATAAGCTTATATACATGAATAGCATAGACAGCCATAAAGAAAGTATGAATAACTTGTCAAATGCCAAAACAACAAAGGAATACGCCTTTAATTTCACTACAAGACAATACTGGACAAACATCAAACGTTAGCGCCCTTTTTAGGATTTAGTCATCATAGTGGCCACAATCTGCCCGGCTATCGCACAATCAAAGAGGAAAGAGTAATGGCGAATTGTAAATGGGTCAACCTCTAAACATGACGTGCATTGTAAATTTATAAGATCATAACCTAGTTTGATTTCAAAAAACATATCGAATTTCGAACTTATACAAGTTTAAATAGCAGCAACAGGTTTCTACCACGTGTCAGTCAATATAAATGACCTTCACCTATCTTTAGCACTTCGTTAATTAACACTACGGTTTTGCATTTACTCATCATTACGTGATCCGAGTATTAACTCTCATACCCCATCCAACCCCTTCTCCAAAAAGAGAAAACGGGGATGGCTAGGGTATGAAATAAAAACTTAATTTCGCATTTTATAACGGATATTTCGACAATAAAACACGTTCAAAACATTTTTTACTGAAACAATTAAACCTGTTTAAAATTACCTACTAAATGTTTTAATTTTACAATATGCAAACTTTTTAAGCCGAAATTAAGGTTTTATTTCATACCCCAGCAAACCCCGTTTTCGCTTCTTGGGGAAGAGGTTGGATAGGGTATGGAGTTTATACTCGGACCACGTAATGTATTTGATAATGTAGATGAGTACAGATGGCACAAAACATACATAAGTATATTTTATATTTTATTTCCAAGATAGATTATTTTGTTCAATCACTATATAAAGCGTGTTTATGAATGGCATATAAAACGTGTGCTAGACTCTTTCAAAGGTCTTTTACAATTTTCAAAGGCCATGTCATTTTAGTTTAAAAAAATATTTGTCGGCCTTATTGGATAGTCCTTAACTGTATCGGATGTAAGGGAATACTTTGTATAGCATAGAAATAGAGTTTCTTTGAAATATCAGATTTTATTCTCATTTCACCAGGTATGTAAATATCAATATTGACTAATAACCGTGCAATTTCATAACATATATATATTTGTGTTGTGTTAATATAAGCTATTATTCTCCGGGCTGTACATATTTAGTTAAGTCAAATCTGACTTCTTCGACAACCTGCAACGTCTTACTTACTGGTCCTTTGAGATCATCACGCCCAATCTTTAAAGTAGAATACCGCTTAAGCCGGCACTATGGATCGTGAAAGGTGTTGCACTTTATAGTACCTCTCATGAACTCTCTCTCTCCCTCTCTCTCACACACACACACACACACACACACACAAACACACACACACACGTTATATGACCTCTGAACTGTCTGAAGCGTTTTCCCAAAAAGAAAACAGAAACTCAGAAAAAGTATGATTTCTTTTCAACGTATATGTTTTTTTATAACAAAGACAACACTTATTCTCTTGTCAGCATTTCAGACTGTTAAAGAGAATAAAACGTCAACTGGTAGTTAATTTAAATGCATGCTCCGAAATAAAAATATGAGCTAAATGTTTCATAATTGAGTCTCATATATATTATTATAATCATCGCCGTTTCTCTCTTCACTGTTTTATATTATATTTTGTCTCATATATACATGGATATACAGTATGTAGATCTATGATATATACAAATGTTGATTTCAATTCGTAATTATACTGGTCGAGAACCCAGCAGACATATTCCGTACTGTGTTCAACGCCATCCCCTCACATGCAACGTGAAATCCTGGGTACGCGACTGATTTAACTATATTAGCCATTTGTAAATATATGAATGAGATTATAATTGAATAGGCGTTTATAGTCGTACCAACAGCTAAGGTCAACTGGTGACTTTGCAGCTTCCAATGGTGGAATAAGACACCAGGTGCCCCCCACCCCACACCCGAGTAATTGTATTGCACGGGCGGGCACCTGGGTAAAACCACCGACGTTCGCAAGGCCTAATATTCATCAAACGTTTGAGCACAAAAATCGGACTCGACCCAAAAATGTCATTTGTTTTTAATTTCAAATAAAAACAATTTTACAAGCAAATTACTATATTTGCTTACAGAAAAGAGAAATATTAAAGGTAATTTAAGACAAAATGTCTGAAAATCGCAAAGAAAATTGTGCAAAAAAATTTGATGAATTTAGGCCCTCAGATAAAGATTCCTGGTCCCATGAGGGCTCGAATCCATAGCGGTGTCGGGCACGTGATTTCAAGCCGGAGGCTTTAACCACTCGATCACGGACGTCCCAAAGGGTGGAGGCAATCTAGAAGCACAACCAAACACGAATAAAACCTTCATAATGTGCTTCAGTTTCATTTTCAAGGTGCATATTCGCTAAAGAAATATAAAAAGATCGGACAGGGAAAATAGCATTCAAGGAGGACAGTCAACCACAAAACACAGAAACAAACACGCAAACAGACAAACAAGAAGGCAAAAGTAATAATAAATGCAAACGACAGGGTTGACAATAGGGCTACCGCCTTGGAACGGTGAGTGTCAAAGTAGGCCACTGGGGGTTTAAACCGGTTCTAGGGTGCACCAAACCTCACACTTACCCTACTGTCATCCCATTAAAACAGGACAGTGTAATTAAATAAATCCCCGCCATGATCTAATTTCTAACCAACAAGGCAGCATCAATAGGCAATATAAGTAAAACACAAATATGCTCGTGTAAATATAATACAAAAAAAAAAAATAGCCTAGAAAGCCACAATGAAGGTACTCAATGACTTGGCAAGCGACAGTATCGGTAGCATATAATGATTGTTAATGAAATAGTTCGGACTGGAAAGTTGACGACCCGGCTGTGTAAGTATTTTATCTGCCGAGTCGTTTAGTTTTCCAGACCATTTTCATAAATAATAATTAACAGGTAACATACGGGTTAATTGCACATTTCACATGAAACTGACGCATGCTAAGGGTGTTTATTTGTATTTTGATTGGCAACCGCTAGTCCATATGACATCCAGTCATTATATCTATACACAGACAAATCTAAAAGAAACATGACAATGATTTTAATATCCACCCCACCAACAATAATGGTTATACACCAAAAACGTATAACAAAAGATATACGTCACCGACAAATGTTCCATATGTAAACGCACAAGAACGATGACGAACGATGCGTAGATATGATATAGATCATACATATTACAGAGGTAAACGATAAAAAAGATGAGACGGGGCAAAGCAGAGCTATTACACGATATATATAATACATATTACGAGAGGTAAACGATAAAAAGATGAGACGGGGCAAAGCAGAGCTATAACACGATATATATAATACATATTACAGAGATAGGTAAACGATAAAAAGATGAGACGGGGCAAAGCAGAGCCATAACACGATATATATAATACATATAACGAGAGGTAAACGATAAGAATGATGAGAAGACGATAAGAACGATGAAAAGGTGCAAAACAGAACTATGACACGATATATTTCATACACATTACAGAGGTAAACTATAAGAACGATGAGAAGAGGCAAAACAGAGCTATGCCACGATATATGTCATACATGTTACAGAGATAAACGCACAAAGGCTATGACAACATATATGACATATATTACTGACAGGAACTATGGACTGTTTCTATTTATGATGTTGAATGTTCTTATTGATTCTGTCATTCAAGGTCATTGAATAAATAACATGTTGATGATTTTGCTGGATGTCTGAGCTTATGTCTGGGACAGAAAGTTATAGGCAATCCTATGACAGTATATAAACAATGCTTTGCGAGATTAATATTTTTCAATATTTAGTTTAGTATAAAGTTAATTTAAAACAGACATTGCGAATTCATATATTGGATGTTTTGGATTAGAAATATATATTGTGAGAGAATGTATATTTAAAATTATTGTGCTCATCTTTCTAAAAGTAACACTGAATTATTTGGACTGTGGAGAACTAAACCAGGAAAGACTCAAACTAAATTTGGATTAAAGAGACACAAGACAATTTGGATTAAAGGAACACTTGACAGTATTATTTGGACTTTATACTAAAATTTGTTAGAAATACTGGATGTTTTTTATTTGGACTGTTTAAATAAATTTGCTGATTATATTTTCTTTTAAAAAAAAAACGTGTTCCTGTTTTTTTCAATTGCTTTCTTGTTACATTTCACACGTAACAGTATATCATATATAGAAGAAGAAGAAGAAGAAGATTTTATTCATAAATCAATAGGCCATAGGCCCGTGAGATACTACAAATGCATATATACATAGAACATATGACATAGCAATAAACACATTTACAGTTCTAAGTATTTACATTAACATTTTTCTGCTATAAATATATTATATATAGTACAGAGTTAAACGAACAAGCACTATGACAAACAATGTAACATACAAATACAATAGGCGTGAAACGACTAATTAAACGTCAATCCCCTACCGGGTGGCACACTTTTCATCTTAAAGGATGCATATATAATTTTAAACAATTCTGGCTTAACTCATTAACAATCACACTAAAGGAGGTGTATTACAGTATATGCAACATACATAAGCATAATTATGTGTACATACCTCATACCCCTTGACCTTCCCCACTTGCGTGTATACTCGGTTTTTATGTTTTGTCTTTTGTTTGATGCTTCTACGCTCTACCGGCATGAACACTCCAAGTTTTATAGTATTTGTCGGCGTAATTCGTTTTCTTTTCTGTAGTTTCACTTTTAATACATGCTTATTGCTTAACCTCTGGATCCCAAAAGTTTTGATAGAATTGGTATCCTGAGATGTCATTGAATAGACACTTTTCCTAGTTCCCCTCCTTGTGTCACGTTTACTATGAACACTATCAGCAACCCATGTAACAATGCTGCTGGTACTGTTAGTTTCATGTGCTACTGATTGTTTAGTATTACTCGTTGCATGCCTGCGATCTAACACAGACATTATGTCTTTATTTTGGGAAACTCTGTGAATCTTTGGCTCTAAACGCCAAGCCGTATCGTCATTGAGAATAAGCGTTGAATTTAGTTTAGAATATCTATGGCTGTTTTCTTTAGGATTTTTTTCGTTGTCAGCCCATGCTTGTCTCGGCTCAGCGTTGACCTTCTCTGAAGGTTTAACTTTCAAAGACCTATTAACACTGTTCAAAGTCATAAGCCTTTTATGCCTGTCTGGATGACTTCCTTCTTTTGATGCATTTTCCTTCATTGCGTTGTGAAGTGTATGTAATGTTTTATTTTTTGGTACTATTGGCTTGCTTCTTGCTATGTTACTCTGTCTAATAAGACTTTTATTTTCAGTCAGTGGTAATTTTTTATCACCTGTTTCTTGTATGCGTTGTTTATTAAAATTGTTTAATATTGCCTTTCTGTGAATTGTCTTATGTTTGTTTATTCTTTGAGCAACTAGTTCAGTTTTTACTTTCCGTTTGACTATTTTCAAGTCGTCCGTTATATACTGAGCCTGTTTTAATCTCGCTCGCTTTTCACCTTCACTGAATATATCATCAACACTGTCTAGTACAATACTATTGTTGACAACACTGTCTAGTACAATACTATTGTTGACCTTTGGATAGGGTTTTCTTCGAATTTGACCATAATTATTATCTGTTAGAAGTCCAATCGACGTGTCAGGAAAACCAGGTGTTACTCTTCTTTTGGCAAGAGATGCCAGATCAGCTTTATAGCTATCCCTATCTGACAAGCGTATAACAGTTTTATTGTCAGCATTTTGAACTCCTTTTGGAAGTCCACCAAAAGGAGCTTTTGTTGTTACTTTTGCTTCATTCGTTTTGTCTATACGAAGACTTCTTGCATCAGACTGACTTGGAAAACTTATATCCGTATTTCTGTCTGTTTTAAATGTGATCGTACTATCGTTACTTGGAGAAATCATTTGTTTTCTATAGTTGACATTCAAATTCGATGCTTTGTTATCCAAATCAACGATTTCGAAACGTTTTTCATAATCTATTTCCATTTTCCTTGACGAGGAAGGCCCATTATCAACGTCTCCTGACTTAGTTCTCTTGTCGTAGTGACTTCTTACGCTTTCGGAAGAGGTTACCCTTTCAAATCTGTTATTTGATACATCCTTTATAAACGTAACCTCCGCAGAAATGCCGGCGTCGTTAATAGTTTTATTTGGGATGGCGCGCTTTCTTTTGTTCAAACGTGCACTTTCCTGCGTAGGAATTTCAGCGTTACTATTTGCTCTGCTGGTACTTTTGTGTGCAAGAAAACTTCTGCCTTCTTTTTGTATATCAACCGCTTTTGTTTCTTTACTGACATTAGTTTCATTTTTCACGGGTTCCGGTTTAAACAATGGTGTACGCCTTGGTGTCGAAACCTTTCTTACCCTATAAAGTAAGCTATTTTTGAAGTTGGGTGGTGGAAGACTACTGCGACCTGTCGGTAAATCTGCTGTGTCGGACAGTCTGGATATTGACACAGTATCGGTCCGTGTTGGAGTTGATCTTTCACCGTGTTGTATTATCGGCACTTCTACTAATAATGGTGTATCGTCAAAGTTGTATATACTGTTCGTTTCGATTTTATCAATGGGCGTGACTACTTTCGACGCTGTATCATTAACATTAGATATACGGCTCGTTTCGGTTTTATCACTTGGCGTACGTGGCGTGGGTGTTTTACTTGTATCACTTTCATAACTGTCCAATGTTGCACTCCTATGGATTGTGTACGTATCACTCAACGAGTTTTTTGTAGTCCCTCTCGGAGTCGAGTTGAATAAAATATCCGGAGTCTTTAATGTTGACACAAAATTAGTCTCGGCGTCTAATTCGCTCTTTATTGTTGACAGATTTCCTTGTGGTTTCTTGATCCGCGCGATCTCGGGTATTACCTGACCATTAACAAAAGGAGTATTTGACCGGGTTATAGGAGTGTTCAATTCCGTTCCTTGTAAATCCAAATTACTCTGCTTTTCTATTTCATACTCGTTTCCTGGGTCGCGTTCGGGATCATAAGATAATGTATAACCTTTTGTCCCTTTAAGTTTGTCTCCCTCCTGACCGAGTATTGTGATAGTGTTTCTTCTGTATTTGAATGATTCATTGTGATGTTTTAACGCATCATCATTGTCAGTATTCCTTGTGTATTTGAATCCTTCATGTTTATTTTCAGAACGGCCATTAAGCACAGAATCACTATTTTCTATGGTGTTGCTCCTTCTCGAATACGAGCTGTTAGATCTGTGAAGTTCTGATTGTTTAAATCTGTTAACATTTAGTAACCTCATGTCATCAATATCATCTGAATGACGACTCGCTACAGGTATCTTCGATTTTAGATTAGTCATGCTTTCATTCGGTTGTATAGATGTATTAAATTATTATATTTTTAATATCATAGAATTGGCATTTCTAGGGATAATTGTCGTCTTATTTTGATGGATGGTCTGTAAAGTAATCAGGCTAAATATCACAATCATCTCTACGAAATTCTTTCCTGAGTATAGCTAGGCTGAAGTGGGCTATTTTTAATTCAACGATCGATGCACCTTGCTTTAGAAAACCGTTTTGCAGGTATTACATTAAGACAACATTAAGATCAGTAATGTTTAAGCTGTTCGTTCGTTATTTAGTGTATATATTTAGAAACCAATCTTGTTTTGGTTTAAATGTTTAGAACCGATACTATTCGTTTAGGTTATACGTTAGGAAATCGGACAATAGTTTTCATGCTTTATGTTTACACAACTGATTTGTGTTTTTTTGTACAGTCTTATCCTTAGAAACAGATCGATGTTTTGCAGGTTTCATCTTTAGGCATCGGCCTTTTTTTTATATCAAAATAGTTCATCCAGAAACTCTTCCAGTATTGCGTAGGCTTTATGTTTATAACTTTTAAAACTAGATCTGTGTTTTTCAGATGCTTTAACAGATAATTGATTTTCATCCAGATGTTTTGTTCATAAACTGATCAATGTTTTTTCACGCTTTACTTTTAGAAACCGATCAATGGCTTTCATACTATATGTTAAGAACCCTTTAATTGTTTTTCAGCACTATTGTTCTGAAATTGTTCGGTTGTTTCCTGGTTATTGCTCTGTGCCTTTAAACAAATGACAATGTATGTGTGTGTGTTTTTTCAGGTTGTACGTGCTCTATAAACTAATTGCTTGCAAAATCCATACCAAGTAATGCTTATTGTGGTGGTCTTAGTTCATACATACAGTTAAAGAATTGAATATATATATCGTCTAAAGTATTATGTTTATTTCTTCAGATTTGCGAAGCTCGGAAGATGGATCATTGAAATATATAAATACGACATTGTACATTATTTGCATACACCGTATTTCAGCCCTCGGCTCGTAAATCTGTTAATGGTATATTGGGTTTTCACGCTAGTTATTCCGCGTGCATTCACATTAGTCAATAACCGATCAGTAGGCGTCCATGTTATAAATGATTAGAGAGAAATATATAATTGATTAAATCATGCTGCTCATCTTAGATGCGGTACTTGACTTCTTACATCTTACTTGACTTCTTACATCTTACTTGACTTCTTACATCTTACTTGACTTCTTACGTCTTACTTGACTTCTTACGTCTTACTTGACTTCTTACATCTTACTTGACTTCTTACATCTTACTTGACTTCTTACATCTCAAAGTAGACGCAATGTGGTTAATATATTAGTTGTACCTTCTGCCCTATATGCCACAATAAGTCTTTCATTAGAGGAATAACTTAAAACAAATATAAGTGTAAAGCAGTAAAGCGCATACTTTATTAAGTCGTTTCAACAATATCCTTTATATTTTCATTTTCCAAAACTTTTCGTATATCACAGTACTTTACACAATTTGCAGTAAATGCAACCATTTCTAACCATTTAAATTCACATCTGTTTCAACAAGTGGGCACCAAAGTTAATTCAATATTCAATATTTTTATTAGGCACAATATAATTAGACGTTTATTGTCTTACATATTCAATAATATCACACAAATCAATTGTACTGAAATTTAGAGAAAAACACATGAAATCCACATCATAATGAAATTTACTAACATGATATCACTATTCATAACTGGTCGTGTAATTGCAGCATAGTAACCCTACACTTGTCGGTAAAAAATGTATGCCTGTATCCATTCTAATTCAATCGGTATGCCACACACACCATGATATTAATCATCGAGAGTTCACCTTTTGCACGCTTTCTCAATTAGAAGTCCGAATTCCATAGCTTGGATTTTGTCTCCTATGACAGTAAAGACATCAGGTATATCCCCTATGCTGTTTTCTATCACATTTAAATCCTCATGATAATCCTATTGTGCATTTATTGTCGTTTAATCGGTCGTTTGATATTTTCAAGCCTTCTGGTGAATTAATTTTGAAGCAAATAGCAAATCAAGTTGGCACTTCCAGTTATCAAAATACCCGTTTTTAAATTAATTTACTTTCTATGTTTGTCATGTTGTACGACGCAACTTTTTAAAACAAGACAATGACACTGCAGTTTTTCTTAATTATCTGTCATTACACACTTGTTCATGATATGAATGTAGTGCGAGAATCGTATCCACATGTGTACTGTATTACCTTCAGTATTTGGAGAACATTATATCGGTTGCCATGCTAACGGACTTGTCATTTCTTAATAAGAGAAACTCGATAATTTCTATATCGAGAAATAATACGTTATCAACAAATGTACGGCACTTTGTAAACGTGTGTTTAGCTATTTTAGTTTTACTAAAGGTTTAGTTAGTTTATGATTTCGATGTTAATTAAATTTATTCTAGTGATCTATATCCATTTGAATTGTATTACATTCACCATATATTGCTTAGATGCCACTGCAAAATACATATACTTTTACCTAAATAAATTCCTTTTTTTTTTAAAGTTAACATAGATTAATTCCAATGTAAATTATTAAATAATCATCAACACAAATTAATCAGATCATACACATGCACGGCTTCACCGCGAGAACATATTTTTAAAATGTGGTTTTTAAACCATACTAATGTTCTTCTAATATCCATTTTTTTACGCATTATTATGCCCGACACCATTACGATATACTGTTAGAATGAACGTTATTTTTCTAAATTGATATATTTCAGTTATTTGAGAAGAAAGTTTATTTTACTGTTAATAATAACCTATACACGGTATTAGGGCAAGTTCATAAATAAATATCCGCCACATTCAGCGTCTACGCTATATGCTCTTTTTGTTTGTTCACACACAAACGTTCTTTTGTACAGAAGTTCCTCGTAGTCAGAAAGGATGTGAATGTGCCTATCGCATATTTAAATTTGCCGTGATTGAATGTTTATTTTATTAACAAATAATCGATTTTTAGTACAAAACTTCGTATACCCTTTCATTATTAAATGCTTTATGTATTTGTAAGAAAATTTATTTCAGTGATATAATGGAGAAATTAATATCTCATTTCTTACTGTTAAACTTATTCACGTCTCTCATTAATGCATTCAAAACTAGGAGCCATTAATAGAAGCTCAAATGATGTTCAATAATGTATTATATTTTAAGGACAGACGTGAAAAACTGAACTAACAAAACAGTATTTCATGTCTTTGTTATTCAATAAGCGAGTTGACAGTGAAGGTATATTTGAATAGTGCTAATACACAAATATATTGCACTTTAAAAATGACAGCCAGAGACTGAGTGCAGAATTCGCAATTAACGTCTTGGTAGACATCCCTTTTGAATTTCGGTGGAATATTTGATTTACATTGTCTCGATATAATGGGTACGGTAGATTAATCCATTTTAATTATATCGTCTGAATGCCAAATCGAGTGGTGACCGCGAAAACTATTGTAAGTATATATAAATAACGAGCAAGATATAATAGTGTCGCAAGAAGCCCTCCTCGAAATTCTATTTACTAAGAGATGACGGGGGAAAACAAACAAATTACTGCCTAGAAACAAATAAGATAACCACGTACTATACGTAATAACCAGCACCCACCATCAACATTTAAATATAATAATTATAATAGGAAATGAACAACAATTAATATTATACTTCACTGTAATACTTTACTGTACAAATAAGATTAGATAGTACAATGAATTATGCTAAGTTGACATACAAGGGCGTTAATCTGAATGTAACACCCCTAACTGTCACTGGAGGATAGCATTTATAGCTGTTACCCTAAAGCGCGACGTTACTGAAAAGTAGCATTATTTTAAATGTCACCCCGGCCTGACGTCACTGGAGGGTAGCATTTTGTGTAATGTCACCCTGGCGTGATATCACTGGATGGTAGTATTTTGTGTAATGTCACCCTGGACTTACGTCACTCGAGGGTAGTCTTTTTTTGTAATGGCACCCTGGCACGACGTCACTGAAGGTAGCCTTTTTTTGTTACTTTTGTTACGTCAGCCTAGCGTGATGTTACTGGAGGGTAGCGGGTTTTTTTCTATGTCACCCTGGCGTAGCTGTGTATTGTCAACCTTTTTCACTACGAAACGAGGTAATAAGATGTTGTTAATATTGTGTATATGTGTATATGTATAAAAGATATAAACTTTGTGTATATGTATAAAAGATATAAACTTTGTGTTTTTATCATAACTTGTTGCTTATATAAAACTGGTTTAAAATAAACCTTTTTTGAGCATAATTCAATTTTTCACCAAAAAATGTGTTTCGCATAATAATCGTTAGACACTTTATCACACTGAGATCAAGGCGAGAGGGATAAAATAGACAACCTTTTAATAGACGAAAGGTTGGGCCTTTTGGTACAATGGCGGAGGGATTACACAGCTTCGAATTGCGTACATCTTATCTTATAATCGCACTTTAACATGATACTACAATAAAACACGAAAGCATACACACAAAGCTGGGCTAGGAAACAAAACTTGGGGGTATAATTAATAATTATATATATAGAGATATATATATATAACTCTCAGTCCGTTCCAAATGGAGCGATTTTAGTTCATGAAATTCATTTATGTCTGGAAAATATGATTTTTTTTTATCTGGGACTTTAATGCTATGAGACGAAATTGTTATATACATAATACATTTAGCAATATGAATCCAACCATCCCTAATGACCTGATATTAATGATTTTTACAACACTCGCCGTGTCGCCGAGTTTTCCAGACCAAGCTCGTTCCAATAAATGATAATTCAGTCAGACCCAATGTTTTCTTTTGTGTGTTTTATGAAATTGCAGCCCATTATGCTGATTTCATTTGTATTGATACACATTATGCCTATTTTGATACACATTATGCCTATATTGATACACATTATGCCTGACCAGTTTACAAACCTAAGCCATCAGTGAATTTGTCAGAAAATGATACGACTCCTTTAGGATTGAAGCGCAATTCAAGTTTAGTGTTTGGCCCCTTTACAGTCAGTCAATACGCTTCATTTTTCTCTACAACCCAGTGAGATTTTATGATTGCAATTATTGAAACCCTGAAGAGAAAGATAGGTTTCGTCCCTCATGTTTTTTGGCCGTACCCTGATTGGTTTTCTCTTTGGCTGCAACTGCTGTGTTTTTCAGTACAATTTTGGCTAGATCCCGAGGTGTTTCTAAATTGTTGTAATCTTCACAAGAACATTTACGTGCCTCCTACCACGTCACTCAACCACTACTTCACTCAGCCACTACTTCACCCACCCACCCACAACTACAACCACCAGCCACTTCACCAACCAACCACTACAACCACCAGCAACTTCACCCACCAACCACTACAACCACCAGCCACTTCACCCACCAACTACTACAATCACCCACCACTTCATCCTCCCCTTTTGGGGCGCTGAAAATACAGGATGATAGCGAGGTTGTCAACAAAATACATCAATTTAAGCTAACCTTCCTACTGACCGTTCCAAGTCGGTACCCCTGTCTACACCACTCTTTATAATGCTGTGAATTGTCCTGTTCATTGACCATTTGATATATTTGGTACGGTGCCGCGGACCTACGGTGTCATTGCGTTTTAATGCTCAAATGAAAAGGAGAAAAAACATGGAATACGTAGTGGTGAGTGCCTGAAGCATGTACATGTATTAAATTGAGAATTGTGGTGTAGCTCTACAGTATTGTATTGTAAAAGTCAAAGTCAGGGTCAAACTGTTAATCAGTAATTAGCACTAAACATAGTACCATGGCTGAATGCATTACAAAACATATACAAAACATGTGATAATTGCAAAAAATTATGCAAAATTGTATCCCGAGGATTAAACAAAATATTCGTATATTCCGTTATGTCTCCGGGCAGTACCGAAGTGAATAGAAAATCTGAAAGACTGGCAACACGATAGTTATAAAGAACGATGCATGTCTTAACTAACCGTTGGACTTTGACAATGTTTCTTTTCTTGAAACAGTTACTGACATGTTTAATAAAATGTTGCAGAATTTCTGTATCTTTAGAAGTTAGTAGATATAAGAATTTATCTTTATCATTGAATATCGTAAAATCCGGGGAGAAAGTCAAGATATGTTTATATAAAGATTTTATTCTGAGATCATGATATAAAGGGCAAGTACATATAAGTGCATTTCATCTTCCACCACCTTATCATTACATAATTTACAAATTCTTTGGATACTGGGGTATTATGATATTTTCCATCGTTTCTTTTAGTTGAAAAAACTCTTTTTTCAATTTCAAGACAATGATTTGAAATTCTAAACCTAAAACAGAATTTAGTATGATTTGTTTCAGGAATAAATGTGTTACATTAATTGTTTAATGGTTTTTTGACAGGTAGGTGTAATCTATCAAAACGTAATACATAAGAGGACCAAACTGTACATCCCTATAATAGTATAGATGGAGAACTAATGTTGTAATAACTTGAAGTTCAATCCATTTGCATATGTTGCTATGAATATTGTGATGTTGAATTGATGTATTGTAAAATATCTGCAATAAAATATTAAACTTGTAATAGTTTAGAAAGAACAGAATCAAAGAGTTAAATTAGGATGTACGAATTGGTCTGAAATTTTCTCCTTATCGTGAACATGACTTTAAGAGCTTTTTTACTTAAATGTTTAACACTTTGGAAGAATATCCCTGATGGTTTCATTATTATGCCCAATATTCTTGAGTATGTTCAAAGTTTAAAGGCACATAGCCATAATAGAAATTATTTCTGAGAAGCAATTTACAACTTTTGTTGAATATCATAACATTAGTTTTGTCAGTGTTCCAAATACCACAATAGTTGTTTAATTTATTTGAACATGACTGAAGACCTTCCTTAGATTGAGGCAGTACAATTAAGTAAAGCTAGTTGTATTTTCAAGTATTAATAGTATATTGAGGAACTGTATGCCAAATTATTTTGTAAAGCATGCATTAGACTATAGGAATTGAATAAAACTGTCACCATTCATCAATGACAGAACTATCTTAAAATTATATAAACAAACGATTTTCTGTACAATATATAGAGCTTTTAGAATATTCTCATCCACATAATCGAGGATTACTCTGCAAGACTTGCAGCGGTGACTAGCATTTAAGGTGAATGAATGAATGAATGGTGTTTTACGGCACGTCGACACACAAATAGGTCATATTGTGCGCAAAAACTGAAGAAAGATGAAGAAATGAAGTAGTTATTAAAAATTAATGTAAATATATAAAGATAGAAGTATTTACAAATAAGGGATGATATGGTAGTAATATAAACTATATATGTAAACCAACAAACGCCCGTCAACGGGTATATAAAGAAGTAAATATATATAAGAACATATTTTAATGATTTATATAGTCTGATTTCTTTCAGGAAATCTAAAACAAGATTAACATCTATAGTATCAAATAAATCTTTCATAGTATTGGCATTGTATTACCTTTGACGCATAGGATCAAAGTCTACACATTCCTACAAGATGTGTTTGACCGTCAAAGCAGGGTATACATTCTGGTAATTGCTCAGCTTGTAATAAATATGAATGAATATAACGTGTATGCCATATCCTCGTTTAAGGTGAAGAACCACCATAAACTGTCGAATTTTATTATGATATCACCAGTTTAATCTAGACCTATATTATAACAATGCATCTATACAATCCTTCAAAACGTATTGACCGGAAACGAAACTTAGCTATCCTCAGATCATGGTAAACTAGTCTCAGACCATGCAATAAGTGGCCGCAATAAGTTACGACTCGAACCAGGACAAAACCTCCGTCAAACTTAATTGAGACATGAAAGAAAACGATCGTACAAAAGTACGCACGAACAGCGATAACACAAACTGATACACCCTACACACACCGCCTCTCACAGTCACGAACTATACACGAACAGCGATAACACAAAATGATACACCCTACACACACCAGGCCTCTCACAGTCACGAACAGCGATAACACAAAATGATACACCCTACACACACCAGGCCTCTCACAGTCACGAACAGCGATAACACAAACTGATACACCCTCCACACACCAGGCCTCTCACAGTCACGAACAGCGATAACACAAAATGATACACCCTCCACACACCAGGCCTCTCACAGTCACGAACAGCGATAACACAAACTGTTGCACCCTCCACACACCACGCCTCTCACAGTCACGAACAGCGATAACACAAACTGTTGCACCCTCCACACACCACGCCTCTCACAGTCACGAACAGCGATAACACAAACTGTTGCACCCTCCACACACCACGCCTCTCACAGTCACGAACAGCGATAACACAAACTGATACACCCTCCACACACCAGGCCTCTCACAGTCACGAACAGCGATAACACAAACTGATGCACCCTCCACACACCAGGCCTCTCACAGTCACGAACAGCGATAACACAAAATGATACACCCTACACACACCAGGCCTCTCACAGTCACGAACAGCGATAACACAAAATGATACACCCTACACACACCAGGCCTCTCACAGTCAATGGTGCCAGGAGTTCGTGATTTGAGAGCAATTCCACTTCTCAGTCATTGTTCACAAGACAGAGTCTTGTATTGACAAGACAGACTTGTATCCGGTAACACAAAACAACAAATGACGAATCAACACGGAGGTTTGTATTGTTTTGTATGGTGGTTTTACGTCATTTTCAACACATGTAAGGTTATATATGACGGTCAATTTTTTGTAGGCAGACCACCCACTTTTCCTGGGTAGAACCAGTACTGTACATCTCCCGCCATCCGCAAGAATCGACACGGATGACGGGAGGTGTACAGTACTGGTTCTACCCAGGAAAGGTGGGTGGTCCGCCTCCACCACAAAAAAATCGACCGTCATATATAACCTTACATTGTGTTGAAAATGACGTAAAAACACCATACAAAATAATACAACCCTCCGTGTAGGAGGTGCAGATGAACCAAATCATGCGCCACTGACATTGCTAATAGAGCTGCATCTAAAATAGGCTAAAGTCATGCATTCTTGAAATTCTAAAACACAGGTGCATGTTAACTAGCATAAGAGCAAGACTCATTAGTGCTGCATAGTTATAAGCGTCAACTCATGCTAACATTATTGTTCTTTCGTTAAATGCACGTAACGCTTTGATTCTTAATACAGAGTTGAGTTTCTCTTTTTTCTTGAGTATATTATTCATTAAAATCATTTAGAACTTTAACCCAGTAAAATCATAAAAAATACGACACGATCGAAAGTTTAAAACAATATGTACATCGTCTGCTGGTGTTTACTTTGGGGGTGTTGAGGGGGACACTATGTACATCGTCTGCTGATGTTTATTTTGGTGTGGGGGTGTGTGGGGTGGGGGGGGGGGGCAATATGTACATCGTCTGCTGGTGTTTACTTGGGGATGGGGGTGGGGACAATATGTACATCGTCTGCTGGTATTTACTTGGGGTGGGGACACTATGTACATCGTCTGCTGGTGTTTACTTGGGGGGCGTTTAATAACCTTCTATTTGCACAGTCAATAACCTTACGTAAGGGCGTTTAATAACCTTTTATTTGCCTAGTCAATAATCTTACGTAAGTTGTGCCTTTAACAGCTTTGTACTTCATTTACATATTTCTATTTACTTTATGCCGTTGAAATTAATTGTATATTTGTATCTATACCTTTTACCGATTAACCTGCGTTTGACCTATTGTTTGTGTTCATCCTCTGATCCTATGCAGCCGTATTTTAATATAAGATGTGGAGGAGGTATCGGTGGTGATTTTCAATCACGGATACATTAACAATAGATTATTTGAACAAACGAAACTATATATAATATATTGACTCTATTGGTTTCGTTTTTCCTTCAGTATATATAGAGAGAGGATTTTAAATAAGTCCGAATATGCGCTTTTGTTTTATTTATTTTTGCTTGTAGCGAGATAAAAGTAAAACACTAACACACAAAATTACATTACAAAACCTTTATCAAATTTCTATCCAGATGTTCAGGTCATATAATTATAGGTTATTAGATTTGTATTGGGATATATGCACGAGTTCTTTCGCGTATTAATAGTGCGCGACTTCAGGAGCGTAATATTTATGCGCGAAGAACGAGTGCATATATCCCAATATAAATCTAATAACCTTTTTATTGCACACACACTTTTAAATTAGAACAATTTATTTTAGTTTATCATTACATTCATGAAATCAACATTGTTTACATCACGTGACATACTTTCTTTGACATGAACAGAAAATTGCACCAATCACGAATGAGTATACATAACACACCCAATATAACCGTCAATATGGGCGAATATTGACGTGTCCAGTTACATTGTAAATGCGTATGCAATAATAATGCATATCTGACAGCAATAATAATGCATATCTGGCGATTAAAAATATAAGTTTATTCATGTGTTATTAAAATACCCGTTGGTAACTTTTAATTTGACGCTCTATTTCTGGGTTTAGGTCTGGCTGGTTAAAGCCGTTTATATGGTGTCTTTAGAGTTTGGATTCTCAGAATATGTAAGTTCAGTATAATTATACCTCGTCGTCAGTAGGTTTAGAAACGGTGTATGTCACCGGTTGGGTTTTATCTCTTACATATTACCGTGGGTTCGCCTCGGCAAAATACACTGACGCATAGCGATGAACGCATGCACGTGTACCATTAGTATGTTAGTAAAACGTGTCACCTGTCCATTAAATATGCGACAGGAGAACCACTGATAGTGTTTCTCAGGATGATCCCGGACGAGCCGTCAAATATAACAGGTGGTAAAAGAAATCGTTCCTCAATCGGGACTCGGACCCAGGGTCTCTGGTTTACCGTACCAGCGCTCTAACAACTGAGCTATCGAGGACATACGGTTAGGAATCGATTATTCACCATTTACCTGTATCCGGTTACATACACCCCACCAGACAGAACTTCGTCCCTGAATTTCTTATTATACAGGATAACCACTGCTGCTGCTGGCGAGCGCCAAATGTAACAGGTGATGAAAAAATTATTCCTCGACCGGGACTCGAACCCAGGGTCTCTGGTACCAGTGCTCTAACCACTGAGCTATCGAGGACACACGTTTAGGAATCGTTTATTCACCATTTACCCGTACATGTATATATGCTGTAAGATGTGGCTGTTGTTGGTGGGATAGCTACTTTAAAAAAAAATCACAAAGAATTTCATCAATCTCGTACAGAATGGGAATTAATTTCAGATTCCTTTAGAACATGGGTTTATGGCATAAAGTACTATTTTAGGGAACACAATTTGTTTTTAAAGCAAATCACAGCTTCGATTACACCCCACTAGACTGAACTTCGTCCCCGAATTTCTAATTGTACAGGATGTTTCTCACTCCTGATGTTTCTCAAGATGCTCCCGGACGAGCGCCAAATGTAACAGAAACATACACAAAACACAGTTCGTGCATTTGACACAGATTATGCCTACTAAGAAATGCAGTGGCAAATACAGTGACATTTTTTAATATTGATTATGATTTTATGTAATCATGTTTTCTTTAAAAAAAAAAAAGTAATGAAATTATATTCAAACAATCTAAAAAAAAATGAACATCAAATATGCATATATCATGCGTATAATACCATAGGAATCGGACATATTGTATTTGCATGTAATAAACCAGATTGACTATCCACTACTAGTATATTAAAATATATTTTTTTATTTCTATTTTTATATAAAATTATATACATGCGGGGACCTACATACTGTACTATGTTTACAATACGTCCGATTCCTTTGATAATACTGACGTCATTTAGCATTCGAACGTCCCGTGAATTAGGTTACTGTGCATTAATTAACGTATAGGTCTAAATTTCCAAAGATTCATTTGTAACGTAAGACAGCCACATTTTACAACATATGTTCACCATTTCTAAACCTGCACAACTGGAGCGTCAAATTAAAGTTATCAACTCATAATTCATTTTACGCATATTCAGTCATGGGTATTTTAGAACCCATGAATAAACCTATACTTTTAATCGGCACATATACAATTATTATATGACCTGAACACTTGGATAGAGTTTTGATAAACCGTTTGTAGTGTAATTTTGCCGTTATTTGAATATTAGTTTTAATTATATTAATTATTTTAAATTGGTTAATTCAAATGCTAATATTATTTCTCTTTTTTTTTTTAAATAGAAAATATATCGAGATTTTATTTTTGATTGAGCATTTTCATGCATTTTTACTGCATTAATCTGTTGAATATCTAACACAAATGGGTTTAATATATACTCTGTAAAATTTTTTTTGGACCATGGCAGTGTTCGAACCCGTACAATGATCGCTCAACCATGACATTCGACCATAACCCATATTATCTCAGTTGATAATTCACAATAGATCAACAATCAACAATAATTATCGTTAACAATGAAAGTTTGCACAAAGATTAATAATCTTTTATTACTCGAATGTCTGTAACTGTTATTGTTTCTATGGACTTTGCAACATTTTTTACAGACCCTTTGTGTGTTCGCGATCTTTTTTAAAAATCTAATCTTGTTTGGAATTTAATGCTTTTGGTACCAAATTAACCGGGTAGGGTAGACCTTGGTTACTAAAAAAAGATAATTAAATTCTTTCCACTAGTTTTATTTGTATATGACTTTATATACCCTGGTCCGAAACTTTTTTTACCGAGTATATGTTGATAAACCATTTTCTACGACAAAATACCATACGACTAAATTCCTTAGTAAAAAAGGTTAAGCATGTATGCAAACTTTACACAAATAATCAACAAAAAAGCAAAAGCAAATCGTTACTTGTTTTAAGCAGACGACAAATAGACACACACCTTCACAAGTTGCATCCGGTTGACCCTCTGAAGGGCGTGGTTTCGCATACGTTTCAAATCTTCTTCTTTAAAGATATCACACGTTTGATCTTTCATCTTGTACATGTTTCCTGGTCACTGTATCACGTAATCCTTCACAATATCAGCAGTCCAAGTATGTGTATAGTGTTAACTGAACGTTTTCCATTTCCAAAATGCACAAACACATCTTCATGGTATATATTGAAAACAAATTCTTATTCAATACAGACTTTTAGATTTGTTCTATAGGGTAGCAAACTGTTCATATATCAAACTTGTTATATGTCCCTGCAAATTAAGAACGCTAGCTTTTGTAAAGTTGACTGTAAAATTGCTTTATTTTACTCCCAAGTCAATTCATTGTTCATGGTATATATTAAAAACATGTGCTTATCTCAATACTGTGTTGGCGTGGCGCAGTCGGTAGCGCGGCGTATTCGTAACCGGAGGCCCAGGGTTCAATGCTCCGTGGTGCCACTTAGTTTCGTCGGTGTGTTCTTGGGCAAGACCCTTTCCCTCGGATGGAGACGTAAACTGGCCGGTCCCGAACACGTTAAAGAACCATAGGAATCTATTCGATAATAAGAGTAGGGCACGGTTCCCAGATTCCTATGTATCCTTCCCCTCTCTCTCTTGGGCGGCTCTAAATAACAAATACTGTGTTGATGAGCCTCATTCAATACTGTGTTCTGGCCGATTGATAGTACATTGTTCATATATGAAAGTTGTTATAATCTCCTTGTAATTTAAAAACGCTAACTTATGTAAAGTTAGCTGCAAAATTGCTTTATTTTACTTCCAAGTCAATTAATTGTTGGTGATTTAAAAAGCATCAAACGCGATACAAGTATACTACGGTTATATAAACGCACCCCACAACATTGTACCAGCTTTTCAAAGTGTCCCCAGTCACCACTGATAAGCCAGAGCATTTAGAGGATGCTTGTATAGGGCTGAACAATGTTTTTCCATGGTAAATAACACTATGAATTGTATTATAATACGTGATACATCCGGGCGTTCACACTGAATAACACTCGGGTAAATGCAGTAAACACGGAAAAACAAACTTATTCGTGAACATTCTTCCTGAAAACCAGAATATTCTCTTAACATTATAGATTCGCACCGTGGTAAAATGTCAATTAAAAGTCGTTTCTTCAAAGAACAGGAACATGTTCGTCAATATGTCGCCTGCGCAGAGGGAATTACTGATCAAGCATGCCAACTTGACTACAGTGCCTTTCACTATGCACTTGGCAGCTCGCATAAAAATGTCGTGACAAAACAATGCAACGTTAGCTTCTGTATTTTAGTTTGCACGATATATTTAACTACGTAAATTGTCCCATTTACTGTATTTTAGTTTGCACGATGTATTTAACTACGTAAGTTGTCCCATTTACTGTATTTTAATCAAAGTAAGATTCTACGTCTGCAACGATACGGTGGAATGTATGGAATGGAATGTCAATACACCGGTGGCATCCCTTTCATCCACACCCAACCCGCCTCCCCCGATTTTTTATATTAAAATATTTATATTAACGTATTAAAAACAAAGCTTTCAACATATTTTCCCATTCCAGCATATTTATACAATTGGCCGTTTAGTTCTGCATACAAATATAATTAATCAAATTTTCTAAATAATCATCATCCCACTTTCATATTTGTTTATTTTATACAATAAGCAGTTTCCGTTGTTGTATAATATCCCACTATTTGTTTTTTTTATTATGGTTTAATTGTTAACATGTATAAAATCGATTTCGTTTCTCGACGTGACTTATGGATGAATATGTTATTTAACGATATCAAGGCGTGAATCATATTGAAAAATCGCTTAATCAAATATCCCGGTAGGTAACCCCGGTGCATAATCAAACGTATTGTATCGTACTTACCTAATATAAAACTACCGCTAGAGTTAATCTGATTCACGTTGATCCAGAATCACTAAATCATTGTTCAGTTTCAATAACTGTTCGTGGTTTGCCATTTTAGTAAACCACTGATGAATTATAATTGAACGGATGTTAATCAGAAAAAAGCTCTCTAAGTTAGGAAACCATAACGTTCAGTGGTTTTGATAAAACATGCTGGATGCTAATCAGGAAACATTCTCTAAGTTTGGAGAACCACACGTTAAGTGGTGTTGTAGTATGGTCGGTGAACTTGTCTTTGATAAATGCTTAGCATAAATCGTTTAATTCAGAATAAACAAAGGGGCGGCGCTTTACCATACTCTAACTTCCGATAAATGGAATTTAGAGTACGGACAGGGTCACTAAGTACACCATACTACAAAACAGATAGAGTCTGGTCTCAACTGGTTGGTTATTTTAAAACATCGATGGGCTACGCCCAACTCGGTTTTGAATAAACCATCCCACTGAGACCAGTATTTAATTGAATTTGGTGTTAAGGTGAACCAGCACATGCAAGGTTATATAGCGGCTAACAGGAATGAACATGCCAGGCTCATCCTCCATTTACATCGAGATAAAATATGGAGAAGGGCATAGAACCTTCTCACCTGCAAAATTGCAGAGTTGCTGCAAATTCTATTGTAGGCACTCCATTTGCGCTGGGGCCACGTTTATTGTTTTTCTACCACTGCTCTAGTGATTTCAGCGAGATGGCATCTGAAACAATGCAGGGGATCATGATGGAGACCTTTAATGAGCATGAACAAAAAATAAATAAAATGAAGATGAATTGGGGGTTGGGGGTCTACCCCTCCGCCTACCCCTCTAACGGGATCTGCAGTGGCCATATTCTTTGCCCGGATTCAGTTGATCACAAAATGACATGAACAATGCGGTACCACGCGGTAAAATTGTTCATAAGCATGGACCTGTATATCTTCATGATCTTGTAACTATTAAAACTTCTTCATATACTTTTAGGTACAGTAATACGGCTACATTACCGAAACCAATAACTACTAGGTACGGAATTAACTCTTTTAGATACTCTGCTGCCAAACTATGGAATTCTGTGCCAAATTCTTATAGGGAATGTTCATCTTTTAACCTATTCCAACCGCTAATATTAAACTGGGAGGGGCCAAATTGCGTATATATGCTCTTTTTGTGGGCTCACTTAGATCTCCCATAGTTTGATCAACACCAGTATTGAACTACTTCAGGTTAGTCTCCGTTATGTGCGCCTTGATCTATGTATCAATGATCTATGTATCAACTTATGTGTCTCAGCTTTGTATGTGTTCCGCTTTGTTTACTGCATTGTTTTTTGTATATGCATGTTGCTTCTGCATCTATTGGCATTTTAAAGCCTGACAGACTTGTTTTATATATGTGCTTTGTTTTAATTGTGCTTGCTTTGTAACTTTGCCTATATTTGATGTTGAATGCTTAGACTGTACTTCTCTCCAAGATTAATATTTTCATAAATTATTTTGCGTTATTGTTGCATATTTCGATTATGAATGAAATTTGATGTCATATGGCCATTTATAATTCTTTAACAGTTACATATCCAGGATCACTTGTTATATTTTATTGCATATGCTGCTACACTATGACCGACTTGTAAATAAATATTACTTGACTTGACCTTACTTGGTACCCTACGGCAATAACTCTAACTAGGCAGTACCCACGTCAAAAACAGACACGCCCAATGCGGTTCCCCGTAATGAAATCTAAAGGACACGCACAAGGTGGTTCCCCGTAATGAAATCTAACAGACACGCACAAGGTGGTTCCCCGTAATGAAATCTAAAGGACACGCACAAGGCGGTTCCCCGTACTGAAATCTAACAGACACACACAAGGTGGTTCCCCGTACTGAAATCTAACAGACACGCACAAGGTGGTTCCCCGTAATGAAATCTAACAGACACGCACAAGGCCGTTCCTCGTAATGAAATCTAACAGACACGCACAAGGTGGTTCCTCGTAATGAAATCTAAAGGACACGCACAAGGCCGTTAGGGATAGTGAGTAGTGGCAGAATTAAGGAGTAGTGGCAAGCACATGTTTGAAATTAAGGAGTATCCTGTACAATTTGATGGGCATTGTACAATTCAGGTTGCTATTATGTAAATATCACATCCTTTTGAGGGTGCCAGTTGATATTATCAACCCGAAACAAGATATGCAATTGAGCTGTCGGTAAACGCAAAATAACACGGTATGGCAAAGCCTTATATTACTGTTGAACGCAATAAAGCAATTTATTATACCTCACTGTAAACACTTCATGTTAAATTATGGAAAGCCTCGGCTGCCTTCTGTTGGCCTTTTTGCATTTTGTGCAGTACGCTTTGTCAGCCGTTTTGTGTATTTTCTAAGTTGTTATGTGCATTTTCTAAGCTGTGATGTGAATTTCGTAAGTTGTTATGTGCATGTCGTAAGTTGTTATGTGCATTTTCTATAGTTGTCCTGTGCATTTTCTAAGTTGTTATGTGCATTTCGTAAGTTGTTATGTGCATTTAGTAAGTTGTTGTGTGCATTTTCTATGTTGTCATGTGCATTTTCTAAGTTGTCTTGTGCATTTTCTAAGTTGTTATGTGCATTTTGCAAATCGTCTTGTGCATTTTCTAAGTTGTAATGTGCCTTTTCTAAGTTGTGATTTTCGTAAGTTGTTATGTGCATTTTCTAAGTTGTTATGTGCATTTCGTAAGTTGTTATGTGCATTTTCTAAGTTGTCTTGTGCATTTCGTAAGTTGTTATGTGCATTTTTTAAGTTGTCTTGTGCATTTCCTAAGTTGTTATGTGCATTTCGTAAGTTGTGATGTGCATTGTTTAAGTTATGATGTGCATTGTTTAAGTTATCCTGTGCATTGTTTAAGTTGTCATGTGCATATTCTAAGTTGTTATGTGCATTTTCTAAGTTGTTATGTGCATTTTCTAAGTTGTCTTGTGCATTTTCTAAGTTGTCTTGTGCATTTTTTAAGTTGTTATGTGCATTTATTAAGTTGTCATGTGCATTTTCTAAGTTGTCTTGCGCATTTCGTAAGTTGTTATGTGCCTTTTTTAAGTTGTCTTGTGCATATTCTAAGTTGTTATGTGTATTTTTTAAGTTGTCTTGTACATTTTCTAAGTTGTTATGTGCATTTCGTAAGTTGTGATGTGCATTGTTAAAGTTGTCCTGTGCATTGTTTAAGTTGTCATGTGCATTTTCTAAGTTGTTATGTGCATTTTCTAAGTTGTTTTGTGCATTTTCTAAGTTGTCTTGTGCATTTTTTAAGTTGTTATGTGCATATCGTAAGTTGTTATGTGCATTTTCTAAGTTGTCTTGTGCATTTCGTAAGTTGTTATGTGCATTTTTTAAGTTGTCTTGTGCATTTCCTAAGTTGTTATGTGCATTTCGTAAGTTGTGATGTGCATTGTTTAAGTTATAATGTGCATTGTTTAAGTTATCCTGTGCATTGTTGAAGTTGTCATGTGCATATTCTAAGTTGTTATTTGCATTTTCTAAGTTGTCTTGTGTATTTTCTAAGTTGTCTTGTGCATTTTTTAAGTTGTTATGTGCATTTATTAAGTTGTCATGTGCATTGTCTAAGTTGTCTAGTGCATTTCGTAAGTTGTTATGTGCCTTTTTTAAGTTGTCTTGGGGATATTCTAAGTTGTTATGTGTATTTTTTAAGTTGTCATGTACATTTTCTAAGTTGTTATGTGCATTTCGTAAGTTGTGATGTGCATTGTTAAAGTTGTCCTGTGCATTGTTTAAGTTGTCATGTGCATTTTCTAAGTTGTCTTGTGCATTTTCTAAGTTATAATAAAATAAATATCATATCCTCTTGAGGGTGCTATCGCCTCGGTAGACATTACATTCTCGGGTTGATAATATCAACTGGCACCCTCAAGAGGATGTGATATTTACATAGTATTAAAGCGTTCAACAGTAATATAAGGCTTTGCCATACTGTGTTATTTTGCGTTTTCCGAAAGCTCAATTGTATACCTTGTTTTTTCAATTTGTGCCACGCCCACATTGTATGGTTTATCAATCACGTGCTCGTATTGTGCAGTCGAAAGTAATACAGTATTAAAGAGTACTTTTTTTTAGTGCAGCTTCCTGTTATTGTTTGGCTGTAACTGTATTCTGGACATGTTATTGATATTGGGAAATGCAGCTCATCATGCTTTTAGTTGTAGATACAATCTGAACACTGATAGCAGAAAAGTAAGAAGAGTTGGACCCCCCATTTCATGCTCAGTGTTCATGTTTAATGGCAGACATGTTTATGTTGCATGATAAAGTAAGTTTCCCAGAATTCCAACGAGATTTAAGTTGTTAACAGTTTGTCCAACATTCTTAACTTATTATGGAAGGGGCATGGAGACTCATTTCCGCTATAAAATAACATTATATGTAAAATCTAATAAATTATGTATGGTGTGGAAGAGGGTCAGCTCAGGTAACTGTAGGTAAAGTTTCACTTAATCAAATAAAACATTATATCTGTTCAACATTGCCAATTTGCTTTGGAATCAAGCGCGAAATGTTTTTAAGTCGAATAATGATAGTAATAAAACTGAAATTAGCTTTCACCAGGACACTGACGCGCGCGAGACAAGCAATAAATTGCTGGTATAATGCTACGGAAAGCGTACGAGGTACAATAATACGACGGTGTCATGGGAAGCAATATTGACTTATCGGGAAATAATTAGGAAGGTGATGCTCGCCTGGTTGGTTAGTTACAATGTTTAAAAATAGTGACAGTATTGAATACCCATCAACACTGGATGATACGTGCTGATACTGCAACGTTTGCTGATACTGCAACGTTCTCTTTCGAATATTATGTGCAGGTTTCCTGGGTAGAACTAGTACTAAGTAATGTGGAGTAATTACCTTACTCAAAGATAAATAACATGGCCACGGCGAGGATCGAACCCCACAACATTTCGATCTGAAGTCCGACGCTCTACCACTGGACCACGCACTCCACTGTCAACATCGCAGCAGAGTTTTAAGAGAGGAAACACTCCCACTTTGTTTCTAAATACTACGAACTTTTTTATCATCACTGTTTTGTGTATGGCGTCAGGTCCGTATATAAAGTGTACGGTTGCAGATCTGTGTCAATATAATTTGCAATTTGAAAAGTGTAACTCGCAGGCTGATCAGGTTTACAATGTCCGGCTGCTAATCAGTCATTTTCCGAAACACCCCTTTGTCACTTAAATGAAACGGTCTAAATTCAAAGAAAGAACAGTCCATTATATATATGTAGGGTTGCGAGTTAAGCGAGGCCCCCCACATACAATTCCGAGCACCATACAACCAGGCACAGACACCTTATACTAACACGTACAGATGCACAGTAGTTATCTATGGCAGGGAGGGATCATATAAATGTTTTTTTCCAGTGTTGAACAAATACGTCATTGGGTTTTATTTAAAAACGGTGAGAAACAATTAACTATCGCCATCACGCTGAGCTAGCCATACTTAATAATGATTCCCAACAAATATCCAATCTGACAAACAAATGTCTTGCTTAATTTAAACTGCAAAAAAACTCAGGACATCGGATGTTGAAAATAATATATATTCGGGGTGGGGTGTGGGGCGGGGTGCATGCCACCGGACCTACATAAAAATGGATTCGCCTAGGATAAATTTCAGGGCTGGCTACGTATTCCAATTTAACCGTATATTAAGCTTTTTGGGAATGTTAATTTAACTCCTAGTCCAGAATCTATTGCACCAATACCTTTAGGATGTCCTTTTGGTTAACCACGCACACACGCACGCACCGTACGCACGCTCGCATGCACTCACGCACAATTATAACCGCTACATACAATTATAAGGGAAAGTGCGTCATTGCCTTTGTCCATATCTAATATGTCTTATTTGTTAACCACATGCACGCATGCACGCACGCACGCACGCACAAACACTTTAACCCCTGTGCCATATTATGGTAGTTATCCCCATTTCATTTTTAAGAAGGTAGTGTATCATGTATCATGTATCGTCTTTTTTCAACTGATGTCTCCACGAGTCTTGCTTGTACAAGTATATATACCTGCCGTTCGTATAATACTTATATACCTGCCGTTCGTATGATACTTATATACCTGCCGTTCGTATGATAATTATATACCCGCCGTTCGTATGATAATTATATACCCGCCGTTCGTATGATAATTATATACCTGCCGTTCGTATGATAATTATATACCTGCCGTTCGTATGATAATTATATACCTGCCGTTCGTATGATAATTATATACCTGCCGTTCGTATGATAATTATATACCCGCCGTTCGTATGATAATTATATACCTGCCGTTCGTATGATAATTATATACCTGCCGTTCGTATGATAATTATATACCCGCCGTTCGTATGATAATTATATACCCGCCGTTCGTATGATACTTATATACCTGCCGTTCGTATGATAATTATATACCTGCCGTTCGTATGATAATTATATACCTGCCGTTCGTATGATACTTATATACCTGCCGTTCGTATGATAATTATATACCCGCCGTTCGTATGATACTTATATACCTGCCGTTCGTATGATAATTATATACCCGCCGTTCGTATGATAATTATATACCTGCCGTTCGTATGATAATTATATACCCGCCGTTCGTATGATAATTATATACCCGCCGTTCGTATGATACTTATATACCTGCCGTTCGTATGATAATTATATACCTGCCGTTCGTATGATAATTATATACCTGCCGTTCGTATGATAATTATATACCTGCCGTTCGTATGATACTTATATACCTGCCGTTCGTATGATAATTATATACCCGCCGTTCGTATGATAATTATATACCCGCCGTTCGTATGATAATTATATACCCGCCGTTCGTATGATAATTATATACCTGCCGTTCGTATGATACTTATATACCTGCCGTTCGTATGATAATTATATACCTGCCGTTCGTATGATACTTATATACCTGCCGTTCGTATGATAATTATATACCCGCCGTTCGTATGATACTTATATACCTGCCGTTCGTATGATAATTATATACCTGCCGTTCGTATGATAATTATATACCTGCCGTTCGTATGATAATTCAATAAGGAAGCAACAAGCACAAACAAGAGAGAAAAGTAGCAGACTCCGCTTTATTGAGTCCGTTTATGATCTACTTAATTTCAGACGGTTGGGTTTACGGATACTCTTTGGATTTTAATATCCGCGAGTTAGTCGATTCGCGAGACAGTGGATTCGCGAGACAGTGGATTCGCGAATATTAGCGAAAATAAACCTCTCATGAATAATACTGGACTTACAGGAATTAAAACTTCTCATCTGAAAAAAAAGTCTATCGCAAACGAGTATTCCAGGAAAATGAGCAAACTCGTATTACAACATATGTGATCAAGTGTGAAATAAAATATCATTGATCTTTTACCCAGTTATCTATAACCAAACAAAGACATTCGATAGAGTATTAGGATTATTGGCACGGAATGATGCAATAGGATGAGACATCTAGAAGTGACATCAAGTGTAACATTTACATTAACACCACCTTTACACAACCAACCATACATTACGTGTTCCGAGTATTAACTTTCATAACCCAACAAACCCCTTCTCCAAGAAGCAAGACGATGAAGGCTGGGGTATGAAATTAAACCTTAATTTCGGCTTAAAAAGTTTGCATATTGTAAAATTAAAAACGTTGAATAGGTAATTTTAAACAGGTTATCGAATTTTTTCAATAAAAGGGGTTTTTAAACGTGTTTTATTGTCAAAATATCCATTATAAAATACTGCTTATAAAAGCTTTCCCATCGCTTAATGGAATTAAGGCGGGACCACGTAAAGTAAAGTCCGTTTTATTTCCAGTTCTAGTTCTTGCACCACTACAAATGTCTCCAAACTTTTAACATCTTGTCTTACTGCCGTTAAAGATCAAGTTGAACAATATTGTGCTAAAGCTTATGAAAACTCTGGGATTTTTTTTTTACTACATTTTTGGCCTGTAACAATATTAAAGCGTTTTTACTAACGGCAGTTTGGACAATTACACAATGTGGATTTGCCATGAAGTTTGTGAATCACTTATTTTTCTATTAGATAATATTTTCGTCAGGTATGGAACTACCGTTTATAGACAAATTGTTGGAATCCCTAGGGGTACGAACTGTGCACCCCTTGTCGCAGATTTGTTTTTATATTGCTATGCCAGAGATTTCATGTTGAGTCTTTAACCAGATACCCAGGCAGATGTTATTGAGGCCTTTAATGACACCTCGCGATATCTGGATGACAAATTGAACAATGACATTCTTTCCTACTATGGTCAATTATATATATCCTATAACTTCAACTTAACAAAGCTAATATTTCTGATACTAATGCTTCCTTTCTCGATTTACATCTCTCTATTGAAAATGGTGACATAATTAGCAAACTCTATGACAAGACAGATGATTTTAATTTTGAAATTGTTAATTATCCCCTTGAGATGGGGATGTTCCCCGAGCAATTTCTTATGGGGTCTATGTGTCTCAACTTCTACAGCTTGTACTCGAGTTGAGGACTTTAATATTCGTATTTTTTGTATAACTGAAAATCTACTCCATCAGGACTACCGTTACCATAAACTTCGTAAAACCTTTGCAAAATTGTATTATCGTAACCCTGATCTTCTTTCCAAATATAAAAGTAATTTAAGGACTCTTCTGCTACAAGGACTATCACAACCTGACTTCTATGGTGATGTGATGTATAAACTTCGTAAGATCCTTGATCATGATCACTTGCATACTATCTTTGTTCAACTTGTTAAAATGTTTATCAAAAGAGGTTATGACCCTATTATTTTGCAACAAACTGCATGCTTGGTGGTGGACCCATGCTTTCCTCTTTAACTGTGCTATGACCGGACAGGTTGTGAACCCTATGATGACGTCTACCTAAAGCCCAAAAAGACGGTGACGTTTGACGTTTGTCTGCAATCTTATCTTGTCGTCCCTCAATACAATGGTTTATTCTCTTGTTGCTCTGGCTTCTGCCAAGTCATTGATTACCTTCTTTGTGGCTTTCTAGGCTATTGTATTTTTGTATCTATATATACACGATCATCTTTGTGTTTTACTTATATTATTGATGCCTTGTTGGTTAGAGAATAGTTCAAGGCGGATTTCTTTATTTACACTGTCCCGTTTTATTAGGACGAAGTAGGGTAAGTGTGAGCTTAGGTGCACCCTAGAACTTGGTTTAAACCCCAGCGGCCGTTTTTGTCGCTGACCGTTCCAATGCGGTAGCCCTATTGTCAACCCTTTTTGTGCCTGTGACGTCATAATTATGCCTTCATTGACATTCATGTATGTCCTTTTGCGTGTTTTTTTTGGGGGGAGGGGGGGTGGGGGGGTGTTACCGTGTTCTGTGAAAGCTGTATTTCCTGTTCGACTTGTATACTTATTTTTATAGTTCTGAAGCTAATAAAAAAAAATAGGTGAATGAGGTTTACCGACATGGCACGCATACGTAGGTTGGAGTTCCAGATGAGTCATCAAAGGTGACGGATTATCTTACCATGACAAAGTTAATGGGCTGGTTAATGTCATACGTAGCGGGCAGTGTCTATGTGATCAGTCATCTTGTCAAGCAAAGCACGGCTTATTAAAATTAATAAGTATGTATCAATATTTATGAATCCCTTGGGGGAATTAATATTCTAAAATTATTACGCTTGATACACTCGCATCTGTTTGTCATGTATTGCATTCAGTTCAGAAAGTCAATCCCAACATGCGTGTTAGATAAGTTTTTGAAATTTGAACAATTTCCAATGAAACAAGTTAGAGAAGCAGAATGTGTTTGATTTATTCGTTTAAAATAGAAATAAGAGTATTGCATCGATTCTAGAAACACAGGTATTGCATCGATACTAGAAATGTAGGTATTCCATCGATATTATATGTACTGTCTCGATATTAGAAACATAGGTCGATATTGCATCGATGATATATTGAGTCGATACTTGATAGATAGGTATTGCATCGATAATATACATATGGCATTTATATTTGAAATATAGGTATTGCATCGATAGTATATAGGTATTGAACCGATACTGGAAATATAGGTATCGCATCGATAGTATAGCTATTGCACCGATACTTAAAATATAGGTAATATTGCATCGATATTTGAGATATTTCATTGATACTTGTAATGTAGGTATAGGTAGTGCATGGATACTAAACATATAGGTACTGAATCCATACTATAGATATAAAAATAGCTATAATTTTTAATAAATAATATTAAATTACTGTGTCAATATAAGACGGAAATGATAAAAGAAACGTGAGTGAATTAGTTGTTTAAAACATTCTCAATGGTTGTTTAAACACGAGTAAGTTGACGTGTGTATTTTGTGCGTGTGCGTGCGTGCGTCTCGAAAACACATCAGGTAGTTTATTTGGGATTTGTTTTATTCTCTCAAGTATCTATCGCGGATTATTATCAAAAACGCTATATTGTGATAACTCGATTTAACGTTTTACAGAATATAACTTTGATGTAGAATCAATCAATGGTGAGATGTAAGTTTATCCAGCAGCATTGGTGTGTTTGCATGCTGGGTGATTATCTGGCCACATCAATTATTGACAGACAAACTCAGAATCATTACCCAGCACTTCACTGCGACTTCATTAACGAGAGATAGTATCGACGACATCGCAAACTAATTAGCACTTTAATGTGGGTGTGAAGCTATGAATATGAAAACGACGTTGCAAACTAATTACGTTTGGAGGCTGGTGATTTATGATATTTTATCATTTATTTGATCTGATTCCATGGATGAAATATCACTTGATAATTCATTTACAACATCATGTCACGTTCTTACATTGAATCACATATAAACTTAATAGCATTAAATGGTGTTACATTGTGGTTAACATACTACTAACTTACAATCAATCAATAAATAAATAAATAAATAAAGATTGTGTCATTCTATGTAGAATTACAAGAAACTAAACTTGAAAATATGCCATGTTCTATTTATGCACTTTACAATTAGCTTTCTATCAATCTATCGCTTCCTGATCTTCTAAATCTCAAAATGCTACAAAAACATACGTTTTGTTATACGTATTATGTCGTGGCGTTTTCTGTCCGTCTGTCCGTTTCATTTTACCTGCCAACTGAGTGTGGCTAATAACTTTCAAAGGTCTACAACAAAGTAACTTTGTACACATTTTCAACATGATCCAATTAATATTTTATAAAGGTCGATAACTCCGAGGCTCTGGTTATTTTTTGTTTTGAAATTGTTCTCCTTCGTAAAAAGATTTAACCTGAAAATTAACCTTTTCTTTTACAACTTTATATGGCCCTAATAACGTTCAAGTATAATGTGTACAACAATGAAACACTTTGCACACATCTTCAACACGACCCAATGAATATATCTTATAAAGGACCATAACTCTTTGATTCATATTTTTTTTAATTATTTCCCTTTGAAAAAGGTTTAACTTGGAACTTTACATTGTCAACGACCGGCGTATATGCTCCGCAAGGCAGTGCTTTTGCTTTTACTTCCTATGTGTATCCCTTTTCCGCTAATAGTTACAGTATGCGGGGTTCTATTTACCATCTTGCTTGAACCAAAACCTAACTAGATCTATTTAAAATAGAAAATCTCATGTTGACCTTTTAATTTTGTATGTTTTAACTCAACTCTAGCTGCAAACATATTCAAGTAAAGCATAAAGTAAAAAAAAAAGAATATTCGTGTAATGTATTAGTTGTTTGTAGGGATTTCAAGATTTTATTTTGATTCTGATTGCAAAATATAAAAAAAAATTATAACCACTGGGACAACAGCCTATCTATAAAGTATGTAACAGTACATCTTAGATTTCTAGAATCAGAGAGCACAGTACCCGGATCCTATTTTCTCTTCCACTCTGTCTGCTGCGGTTCGAAATGATCTGAACAATTGTCGTGGAGTCTTAAACAACAATTTCATTCAGTTCAATTATTATCTATTAAAAATTGCCATCGTAAATGGGGTGCGTACTATAGAATTTGCAGCAATTCTGCAGTTCTGCAGGTAAGAAGGTTCTAGGCCCATTCTCCATATTTGATCTTTATGTAAATGGCGGATGAGCCTGGCGCATTCATTCCTGTTGGGAGCCGTATAACCATTCGTGTGGTAGTGCGTCTTAAACCCCAATTCAATTCAATTCTATCAAAAACACTACATACTGAATTATTGATATTCGTTTACATTAATGTAAAACCTGAAAACTGTCACGTAATAAAACGTATATAATAACTTTCTTGGTAGCCTTCTCCTATATTAAAAAGTCAGATGTCGTAATCAATTACATGCCTTCTTTCTTCATTCAACTTTAGTAAATATGGCTTCAGCAAGGGAACATCATCATCATTAATAGACTTGCCATTCAATTATAAACTCAAATTAAACCCAGCATATTTATAAAAGTATCAGCTGACGAGCAGCTAGTCTACTGCATAGCAAACATCAACATTTTATCGAAAACTCTACACATACAATGTCACATATTTATGATTGCAGCAACTTATCAAATCAAGTAGGAATAATGCAGCAAGTGTAATGTTTATATAGAAAATATATATTTCCACTTTAAAAATCACCAGAAAAGGTGGAGTCACAAGACATAAAAGAATACTTTTTACTAAACAGTTCTTTAGGGACAGCTGGTTTCGTTGATAGTTGCTCACAAACTGTATGCATACATCCGAAAGTTCGAAAAAGTTATTCAATAATCCATTAAAACCTATATACATACAACAATAAAATCGAATAGAACTGGGCCATTTTCCCAAACGTATAATGCCCGTTTCCAACAAAATAAAATAGGTCTCATATAGGAACTACATTTGAAGATTTATATGTAATTAGTGGTGGTAAACCTATATGTTCAATGCACTGAAATTTCACCGAACTGTCATCATTGAGTTTCGTCAAAATTTTACCAAACTGTCATCATTGAGTGTCTTCAAAATTTCACCGAACTGTCATCATTGAGTGTCGTCAAAATTTCACCGAACTGTCATCATTAAGCGTCGTCATAATTTCACAGAACTGTCATCATTGGGTGTCGTCATAATTTCACCGAACTGTCATCATTGTGTGTCGTCAAAATTTCGGCGAACTGTCATCATTCAGTGTCGTCAAAATTTCACCGAACTGTCATCATTGAGCCTCGTTAAAATTTCACCGAACTGTCATCATTGAGTGTCGTCAATATGCATAAGGTAATACTTGTTATCAAGGACATGGCTGTATACCATCGGCGTAGCTACTATTATGCCATCTAGACCCGGGCATATACATCAATTTGAGAAAAAAATGTCACAAAATGCAATAAAAACTGAGACCGGAGGGGTGGGGCGAGAGTAAAGGGTCACTATTTTATTTCTTATTTTAATTTACGGTGTAATTCAATGTCAATTGAGAATGTTGATTCTCAAATTTGTCAAAAATATTTCTTAAAATACTCCGCAAGTGTTGTCAGATATACGCCAAAAAGCACAATTACATCGCTAAGTTATAAAAATACACCGGGGGAGCATGCCCCCGGATCCCCTAGTTTGTCGGGCCTCGGTATATATGCATTTCAGGTCAGCTACGCACCTGTATCGTAAAATCTTATATTTACATTATGTTTGTTCTTTTCTCTTTTTTCAGACTTTATTAATGTAAATACCTTGTAGGTGTGCTAAAAATTGTGTTTAAAAGCTGTAATACGAACTGTTGGAACTGTTGCACGCTTTGTTATAGCAACTTTCGGCAATTGACATGTCGCCAGTACCTGGATATCTCCGCCCTATTGTTGATAACGGAGTATATTGACAATAGTTTATATAGCATAGTTGCACGTGCTTTATACACGTGCTGTTGTTTGTTGGAGGTATCGTTCTGGTTTGATTGGTTGAAATGGATAAATGATTGACAACTGGCGACATGTTATTTAAAAACGAAAACGTCATTCAAAACAAAACAAGTTCATCAGAAGAATTGACAAAAGTAATTATTATACCTCATGTTTACAATCCTGTATAAATTGCCCGTACCCTTAGCGTGAAGCAATTTTTACTGTTCACCCGGTCAACAATTTTTACTGTTACCACGATTGTGACGTCACGGGAAGTATAAACATAGGTTTTGGGTTTTTCCAATAACGACACGCTTTGGAAATTGGAAATCTGTGGACCGCTTATTAAAATACAGTTGAAGTTATGTCAATCGCAAGACGCTTGGTACAAACGACAATAAAAAAATGTGGCGAGCAGATTTTTTACTTTAAATCAAAACTGGTATAAAAATATAAATTTAAAAAAAAATATAAATAAATTATGATTTCCCCCCCCCCCCCCCCCCTCCCCCCGCGTATATTTAAATTTGATTCGCCTCGGTTGACATTATTTTCCTCAAGTTGACAATATCCACTGCAACCCCTCACTGGGATGCAAATATTTATATAATACCCTCACTGGGATGCAATATTTATATAATGTTGTTCACTTGATGTAAATATTTGTCATTGCAGTCGTGGGCATTATGTAAATACAACAAGACGCCAGGTACCAGGTCAGCTGGCCGTGATTTATTAATATTTGATTATTCAAGTTATGAGATGTATCATAAGCATGTACAAGTAATTTGTAAGTGTATGACTAAAAACGTGCATATTATATAATGAATTGGTTAATTAAAGTATTGATACTAATGTATTAGTGCGCTAGACGAAGTAGTGCAGTGTTCCGAGGTTTTGTATCAAACACATACACTGATACTAGTTTTGTTGTGCGTGCAATGCTATAATGAATGAATGAATGAATGGTGTTTTACGGCACGTCGACACATAAATAGGTCATATTGTGAGCAAAAACCGGCGAAAGATGAAGAAATTAAGTAGTAATTAAAAAGTAATGAAAATGTATAAAGATAAAACTATTAAAAAACAAGGGATGAAATGGAACAGCGTACTTAAAGAGACAACATGACACTGAGTACAGGAGTATGTACATGACTAGTATGTAGATATGGTGCATAAACCCACAAAGCCACATTCAGTAAAAGAAAGAAAAAGAAAGAAAAAAAGTGCGGCATGTTGCTTTAAGAAAGAAGTGCCATAGTCAAACATGTATTGCAAGATATATTAAAAGAATCATTGATGGGTATACGATGAAGATCGGGGATTCCAACACGAGGTACAGTGCTTTTTTTTTTATCGAAACCGAGGCTATGCCGAGGTCCCGATTAAACAGTTATACCGGAGGGTTGCAAGAGTTGACAATCAACGTTTTGTATGCTAGGTTTATTTACACAATGACGCCATGTGTACAGCAGTTGTTGTTATGAACAGCATTGTCGAATCGCGTGACTTTTCTCAGCCCATCATGAATATTAACCTAGGATAACCTTATCAGTGTGCAAGAATGTCTGTGTTTGTATTGAAATGCGCATAATGCAGCGCCATTTGATATCTATGTAACCGTAATCATATTCTCATGAGATATATGCACGTTCGGAACGAGAGCCAGAGTTCTTACGTATTCCTTAAGAACCATAGTTTGTAAACAACAACATTATCATACATATTGTGTTCGTCACCAGTTCCATGTTTTAAGTATTGAAATCGTTATAGAAGGAATGCTCTTTGTCTTTGTCCTCAATCTCCACCAGAGTTGTCGTTCATTCACTTTCACATAGGAGCTCTGAATCTATCGGAAGTAGATTGCGATAGTAACATATCTAAATCACAACAGCACATGACCTAACACCACCATTGATAGGTTTAATACCACTAAATCAGCCGGATGTGCTTGCTGGTGCAGTCGAAAGTAGTTCTGTATTAAAGAGTGCTAATCTTTTTTTTCTTTAAAAACTTATTTTAGTGCAATTTCATGTTATTGTTTGGCTGTAACTGTATTCTGGACATGTTGTTGATATTTGAAAAGGGAGCTCATCATCATGTGTTTGACACTTTTTGATATAATTTCAGAGTGAAAGTAGACAGGGTACGAAATTGCAAGGGGTAAAAAATAGCTTTGACCTTGACCCGGTGTTAGTATACAACTGACGAAATGTTTCTGAGAAGGTATTAAACCCACTATTTCCTTGTTGAAGTTTAATAGCAGACATGTTTATTTGCATGATAAAGTAAGTCTCCCAGAATTCTAACGAGGTCTGAGTTTTTAACAGGTTGACAACTTTCTAACTTTACTATGGAAGGGCAATGGAGACTCATTTACGCTATTATGATATTGCAAAACACCGTTTACTTTGGACGTTTTGGATGTATTTAGGCAGAGACGTAATATAATCATTCTTAAATCTCTTAGATTAAATTTCGGTTGTTTTTTAGAGCTATAATATTGAAGTTAACCTCTATGCTGTTATTCTACAGGGAAACTGACAGGTTGTGTCAGATTTACAGGTTTTGTCAAATTTGACCGCCGAGGTATATGCCGAAGTAGAAACTGCATGGCTTTTTTTCCTAAAAAATGTGGACTCCCTAGCCTGGTTATTTTGTGGAAAAAAAAGCGCCATAACTGTCTGATTTGTGAAAAAAAGTATTGAAAGATTAATTGTTAAAAGCGATATTACTCAATACATGCATACGTTAGTTTTTGTGGGAGGAGATCACATAATAAAACAAATGTACATTTATTCAGCATTATATGGTACATTTTAGATAAACTTTCAAATGTAAGTATCATCTGTTTTCGTAATTGTTTTATGCGGAAAGGTATTTTTTCTATATGAAAAATACACTGCTACAGTATCCATCTTTTTTTGAAGTTGAAGCAAATCGTTAACACGTGACATTTTAATGATGTCCATGGAGAAAGTACTTGATCGTTACATGCCTAAGTTGAGACGTGGACAGAGATTGTGTATGTGTATGCAATAAATGACAACTCTGGGACGACGGATTTGTCGTATGCAATAATATGGGAAGCCATAACCGTCAAAATGTGGATACTTACAAACCATTCAATGACAGGCCATTTAATTCAACATGAAGTCATTTGATGACGTACATATTGATTCGATGCGACGTGTAAACTCGGTTCATTCGTTACAAAGTGAATTGATACGGTTCAAAGTGAAATGAAACGGTGTACAATTTCAAACCATAAGACGCAAAGTCATTTGATGACGTACATATTGATTCGATGCGACGTGTAAACTCGGTTCATTCGTTACAAAGTGAATTGATACGGTGTAAAATTTCAAACTGTACGACGCAAAGTCATTTGATGACGTACATATTGATTCGATGCGACGTGTAAACTCGGTTCATTCGTTACAAAGTGAATTGATACGGTTTGAAGTGAAATGATACGGTATAAACTCGGTTCATTCGTTACAAAGTGAATTGATACGGTTCGAAGTGAAATGATACGGTGTAAAAGTTCAAACCATACGACGCAAAGTCATTTGATGACGTACATATTGATTCGATGCGATGCAAACGCAATCCGTTCGACACAAACTGATTTCATTACGTGCAAAGTGAAACGGTGCGACATCTGGCGGCGATATTTGCCACATCACTTGCAGGGTTATTTCCCCTACATAATATATGATAAATCAAAGTACTAAAAGTACTGAGAATGCAAGGTTTGATAGGAAAGACTGTATGGATATTTGCACAATCAAATTTCCATAAATTTTACATAGTTTTAGCCAACTTGGCGATCTTTGACGACCTACCAAAATCTTAGAGGGTCAATCCATTCCAAATATATTGTGATCATTTGTCATTAAACTGTTTCAAATCTAGACTAGAATATTTTTTTATGAAATTGCTGATGGATAGACAGATTTGTGTTTTATGGCCAAACTGTCACTCAAGATGACCTCCATGTCTAAAATTGTCATTTACAGAGTGGCGTGTATTAAGTAGTCTTCCGGAAACAAGATGCACAAGAGGGCCTGTATCACTCTACTGGCTTGAATAGTCTAAGGCCTGCCGAAAAACAGTTTTTTTTAATCAAAGGCTATAACTCTGATGTGTCTAGTCTGATGCAACTGGTTTTGAACTTGTCCAAGTTCAGTGGCGTAACCTAGAAAACGTCTTCTGCTGCAGGAACAAATAACTTAACAAGAGGCACTACCCGTTGATTCAACGTCCCTATGTCTGTCCCACACATTGAAAAGAAACTTTACTGTAGTATTTACTAAAAAAATAAAATACAAATTTATTGGTGGAAAGAAGAATTGAAATTGACTATAAGTAAATACACGGGTAAAAGTGACCATAATTTTGATAAATAAACAACAACAAGAAGAAACAGAACAGAACCTAGCAGGACGAAGTAGGTTAAAATGCTGCTGCCATGTGCTGTTTCAAATGGTGTCCGGCTGGGGCCAGATACAATGTCGCATTGTCGTGGGCAACAATGCGACATGCGACATCGCGACTTTGCGATATGACAATGCGACATTGCGATAAGACAACTTGACATTGAGATATGACAACGCTACATTGCTACATAAATGTCGCGATGTCATATTGCAATGTCACGACAACGCAACATTGCAATACAATTATGTCGCGATGTCGTATTGCAATGTAGCGTTGTCGTGACATTGTATTGCATTGTCGCGACATTGCAATATGACATCGCGACATAATTGTCTACATGCAACGTTTGAAAGGTCTAGTGCATACAGATTGTGAGAAAATGACCTAAACGCAAAACTTGAATGTTGACGCCGCCGCCGGAAAAGCAACACCTATGTCTTTTTTTCTTCGAAAAGGCGAGACAAAAACTGTTTTCCGGCCTTAGACTATTCAAGCCAGTAGAGTGATACAGGCCCTCTTGTGCATCTTGTTCCCGGAAGACTACTTAATACACGCCACTCTGAAATAACATAATTTTAGACATGGAGGTCATCTTGAGTGACAGTTTGGCCATGAACACAAATCACAAATCTGTCTATCCATCAGCAATTTCATAAAATAATATTCTAGTCTAGATTTGAAACAGTTTAATGACAATTGATCACAATATATTTGGAATGGATTGACCCTCTAAGATTTTGGTAGGTCGCCAAAGATCGCCAAGTTGGCTAAAACTATGTAAAATTTATGGAAATTTAATCGTGCAAATATTCATACAGTCTTTCCTATCAAACCTTGCATTCTCAGTACTTTTAGTACTTTGATTTATCATAATATATATGTTATGTAGGGGAAATAACCCTGCAAGGGATGTGGCAAATATCGCCGCCAGATGTCGCACCGTTTCACTTTGCACGTAATGAAATCAGTTTCTGTCGAACGGATTGCGTTTGCATCGCACCGACTGTGTTTTCGTCCGATCATTTTACTTACCACCAGACTAAATGTGTTTGCGTTAAACTGATTCATATTGCATCATGCTGATTTACTTTGTTCTGTATCACTTCAAATTTTTCGATGAATCGTTTAAGTTTTCATCGTACCGACTTGTATTTGATTGTATTGCATTAGTTTTTTGTCAAATGGTTTGTCATTGCACTGAATGATTTCTATTTGCGTCGTATGGTTTGAAATTTTACACCGTATCATTTCACTTCGAACCGTATCAGTTCACTTTGTAACAAATGAACAATGTTTACACGTCGCATCGAATTAATATGTACGTCGTCAAATGACTTTGCGTCGTATGGTTTGAAATTTTACACCGTATCATTTCACTTCGAACCGTATCAATTCACTTTGTAACGAATGAACCGAGTTTACACGTCGCATCGAATCAAGATGTACGTCATCAAATGACTTCATGTTGAATTAAATGGCCTGTCATTGAATGGTTTGTAATGACGGTTATGGCTTCCCATACAATAACGCAAATATAATATTTTTTTTCATCTCAAAAGGCAAGAGCGGTATCTTAATTGAACCAAAACAATATATGTCGCAATATATTTTTAATGATTACCGCTGCAACATAGATAGCAAAACATGATAGTGATTATAAAGAAATGAAATACGTCCCGTTGACATATCATATTAAGTTATATGTTAGGACAGAAACCTCAGTGGGGGTGGGTGATATGAGGGGGTGATGGAGATGAAGAAAGGAGTTTCGTACAAGGAAATAGTATGCAACATATTGCCATGTTCACACACATTCAGACATACTTCATCAAAAAGGTAATATTAAGGGCATTGACATTTCACGTATATTTTGAATACTTATTGTTATAATATGTTAATTGAGTTTATGTACTGGCTGTCACTACTCTACTGACTGATAAGCCCCGCCTCTTGGTTCCTCCCTTATCTTGGATAGCCCCTGCTGTTCACTTTGATAACATTCTAATGCTAGCATTCTTACTGCATACATCTATATGATTCAATAAAGATAGAATACATAGACTGTCATTCTTATATATTGATACATAACATAACACTTATCTGGTGTTGATGAATATGGTAACAAGTTTAACACTGTCTAACAATATATGGGACTTAAAAAGAGCTAGTATATGTAGAAAACAACTTTACTGCACAATTTCACAGACTTAATAAGAATATAAAGCTATTATGTCTGTGACTATTTGGGAGCCAACGAACCTCATGATTTTGATTAGAGCGCGTTTTGATGTAGTCCTTGTAACAACGCTAAAGGTAACAATTCCGCTAAAGGTAACAACCGCCGCTAAATGTAACAATTTCAACGCTAAAGGTAACAACCTCCGCAAAAGGTAACACTCCCCTCTACCGCTAAACGTAACAGCGCTAACGCCACAGGTGCCACGTTAACTAAAAATAACCCGTTTACTAAGTTTTCTTTGAATCTGTAGATGTTGAAAACAGTTGTTACCTTTAGCGTTAGCCTTGTTACCTTTAGCGGAAGAGGTGATTATTACCTTTAGCGGAGGTTGTTATCTTTAGCGGAATTGTTACCTTTAGCGTTGTTACAGTCGTTAATAAAACACAACACATGACATTAAGCGTACACGCGTTAAACACAGCAGTAAACGTTAAAACACATGAATACTCGTACATGTTGAATAAACGTTAAACACACATGAATAAACGTTACAACACCTGAATAAATAATAGATATGGCACAGTTTAATTAATTACACAGAGACTAGTGTGCAGTGTGCATATGACCTTCAGTGCACATCCTTACAACACAGGGATAGCATGTTAATATTAATGATGATGATGATGATGATGATGATGATGATGATGATGATGATGATGATGATGATGACCATACCACCTTCAGCGACATGTTTTCTTTTAACTAATGGGCAAACTCTTAAATAGAATGTTGACTCTAAACCAGAAAACACTAAATATAACTCCAATTTGTTTAATGGTCTTACCTGAGCGGAGGATCTCATTGTTTTCCTAAGAGGCGGCAAGGTGTACATGGAAGGCGAATATGTTTCGATTTGTTCCGGTACTTCGACATATTCACCGTCACTGGGAGGTGACCGTGACCTCTTAGCTACGTAGGTCAGGCGACTTTGTGCTTGACTTCTGGAATAATCTCTTAGGCTGTCATTATCGGTGGAAGCGGTTCTTAGTTCATTTTTCTTTCTTTGGACTAATAGCATTTCGGCTTTGTTTATAATGGAAGCTCGATAACTCCGTCCGGCTTTTCTTTTGCTGATTTTGTCTTCATCATTTGTGGTAACATCATGGTTTTGGTAAGAAGCAGTATGCAAGCCTTCATTAAGATATGGATGTGGTATGTTTGGGGCTTTTTGGCTAATTGATGTTAAATTACTCTGCCTAGTCGAGCTGGTGCTGACGGGGAAGTATCTTGAGCTATCGATTAGTTCCATGTCTTGCATTTTATTACTGTTTCTCGAATTTACATTTTGTTTGATAGTTTGTTCTTTTAACTTGAGTTCTGCTATAATTTGTTCATTATCTTGCATTTGTGCAAGTCTTTGTTCTAATAGTCGATTTCGTTCTGCTGCTGACAAACTACCAGGATCATCGGGAGTTATCTTTCCACCAATACCAACGTCATAATTTGGGTTATGGTTATCCGAATAAGCTTGTTTTCTGCGGCGGGAAGAGTTATCCCCCTTGTGTCGTCTGTCTGGTTCCCGTTTATCAATTATATATTCGTTGTCTTGTCTGTACGTAAACCGGCCACTGTATTCACTCATCTTGCATGATTTGAATGATCCAACCTCTTTTTACAACAACAATGTCCTGTAATAGAATAACATAATGTATTCTATGGTTCACCTGTTAAGAATACTGTTTACAGGCAACTCTTAGTAGATTTTTTTCCAAAATGCATTTTCTTCTTAGATATTCCAGCGAAATTAATACTCGGAAAGCAGTACGGCAATGCAGTTTTGCACCATCTTAGAATTTCTCAAAAATGAAGATGCATACACAACTGAAAATTGTATGAGTGCATATATTGTTGATTTATATTACACCTGCAATAAAGATGGTGTCATAACGCTTGACTTCAAAGTGCTTCTTCCTTGAATGTCTCTGTGCACCGCCCCCACCTTACACACACCTCCACCTTCACCAAGCCCACAATTTTGGCTCTTAGGGAACAGTTATGTAGTTTAATAAAGGCGATTAATATCGACAATATTACACATGTTTAATAAAGATTGTATATGTCATATGTAAGCACGCACGCACGCATGAAGGCACACACATACATATAAAAAGTCCTTTGTTTGTTTGTTTGTATGATGTTTTACGTCATTTTCAACACAAGGTTATATATGACGTTCGATTTTTTTGTGGTGGAAGCAGACCACTCACTTTTCCTGGGTAGAACCAGTACTGTACCACCATCCGTAAGAAGAATCGACACTTCCTCACTTACAAGTCGAGCTCCCAGTGGGATTCGAACTAAAACATAACATTGCTTTAAATGCAATATTATTGTATATTAGGATCGACAATAACATGTTGTTTGCGTAATCCTGTTTCCCTGTAACTACCAGATCACATTCTCACAGTTTCATTATTCCAAATAAAACACATTTCCGAACCGTTTTCATTCTTACACTAAATAAAACACACACACATAACATGGTTGGTTACATCCAAAATCAACATGCCACTGACATGTTAAGTTTAATACATCTTTTTCTAAATCTGACAACGTATTGCTATTGTTTGCACTGATGTCGATACAGCAAACACAAATAATGTAACCGAATAGAAAACAGTTTGAAAAGTAGAGGTCGATTCCTGAAACACAAATTGAAGAACAGAAGAATACCAATGTTATGTTTATTTATACAGTGTATTCATTGTTTAACGACTGTGGTCATCTAAAACATGGCAATAATTTTAATTTATCTACTTTATTCAATGTTTAACGACTGTGGTTATTTTTTGAAGAAAAGATAGAAAGTCAATATGTTTGTGTTAGAGCTTGACAAATATTGCACGACCGTCTCATTCACTCAATTTTACACGCGCGTAGTTGTAATGTTTACACACAACCTGCCAATCAAAATGTCAATTACCGGCATTGAATGGCTATTGTACAAAACATTTATAGCATATTTTTCTCGTATGCGATACAATGCACTCTCGGGCCTGCGGCCCTCG
>JAWPHD010007792.1:70000-123700 GCA_037043455.1 Cyrtodaria siliqua
TCAAGATTAATATAATACATAATCAGTCAAATAATTTATAGATATTGTTCAGTAAATGTGTTGTTATAATCAAGATAAGAAAGAACTTACATGAACATTCGGCTTCTTTTCCGGAAAAATAATGAAACACTTTTTACATTAAAATAAAAGTTTAAGCGTGTTTTAACATCACAAAATAAATTAATTATCTTAACGTGTAATCATATGTACTTTTTCATCCATTTTGTTTACGATCGATTTCTTATAATATATATCCGCGTATATACGGTTTTACGTAGAACATCGTTCAATTGAAAACTCATCAAAAGATATAAAATAGATTTGTAAAAGCGCGCATTAGCAATTCAGATTATTTGAACAAATTGAAAAGACGTTTTTAAAAATTGAAAAGCAATCCAATATAGCGAATCTATCTTATTGAATCCATAGCAGTTTTATTGACTCGCGATGTAATAACATCGTCAATGAGATGTGGAAATAAATATACATGTATAATGACAGTCTAGTGGGAGTTGTGTAGTCCACATTGTAAAGTTTTCGGATTGACGAATTGATAATAAATTATTTAGGAATACAATACAATATATTTGTGTTAATTTGATTTCAATTTTTGAAATATTTTCAACCTCTGGTATTTATAGATACACACTTCCAATTCCTTCGTCGGATGAGGACAGGTGACATTTCCCGCAGAAAAGTACAAACAGTTGGACAATATTCTATCAGACAGTCTGGATTCCACTGTAATCTGGAAGCGATTCTAAATTACCCACATGGAAGCATACTATGACAGTTATACAACATACGATGACAGTTATACAACATACCATGACAGTTATAACACATACCATAACAGAAATACAACATATCAAGACAGATGTATAACATATGATAATAGTTATACAACATACACTTGCAGTTATACAACACACGATGACATATATACAACATGCAATGACAGTTATACAACATACTTTGACAGTTATACAACATCAACATACGATGACAGGTATACAACATATCATGACAGTTATACAACATCAACATACGATGACAGTTATACAACATACCATGACAGTTATAACACATACCATAACAGAAATACAACATATCAAGACAGATGTATAACATATGATAATAGTTATACAACATACACTGTCAGTTATACAACATACGATGACAGTTATACAACATACGATGACAGTATAACATACGATGACAATTATACAACATATAATGACAGTTATACAACATACGATGACAGTATAACATACGATGACAATTATACAACATATAATGACAGTTATACAACATACGATGACAGTATAACATACGATGACAATTATACAACATATAATGACAGTTATACAACATACACGGGCAGTTATACAACATACGATGGCAGTTATACAACATACAATAACAGTTATACAACATGCGATGACAGCTATACAACGTACGATGAAAGTATAACATACGATGACAGTTATACAACATATGATGACAGTTATACAACATACCATAACAGTACAACATACGATGACAGTTATACAACATACGATGACAGTTTTACGACATGCGATGACAGTTATACAACATACGATGACAGTTATACAACATGCGATGACAGTTATACAACATACGATGACAGTACCACATATGATGACAGTTATACAACATACCATGACAGTTATATAACATGAACTGGCAGTCATACAACATACGATGACAGTTATACAACATGCGATGACAGTTATACAACATACGACGACAGTTATACAAATACACTGGCAGTTATACAACATACGATGCCATTTATACAACATACCATGACAGTTACACAACATGCACTGGCAGTTATACAACATGCAATGACAGTTATTCAGCATACGATGACAGTTACACAACATACCATGACAGTTATACAACATGCACTTACAACATACTATGACAGTTATACAACATACCATGACAGTCATACAACATGCAATAATAGTTATACAGCATACCACTGCAGTTATACAACATGCAATGACGTTATACATCATACGATGGCAGTTCTACAACATGAAAAAGCTGTTATACAACATACGATGACAGTTATACAACATACCATGACAGTTATACAACCAACATACCATGCCAGTTATACAACATACGATGACAGTTATACAACATGCACTGGCAGTTATACAACATACCATGACAGTTATACAACATGCACTGGCAGTTATACAATATACCATGACAGTTATATAACATGCAATGAAAGTTATACAACATGCAATGAAATTTATACAACATGCGATTGCAGTTATACAACATACGATGGGAGTTATGCAACATGCAATGTTAATCTTTGCGTCAAAGAGACGTGTGTACTGACAGAAAATACAATTTTGATTTGAACAACAAAAAAAAGTGGACTAAAACTAATCGAAAATCAAACACGTTGCGTTTTTAAATGTACTGAGTGTACAACATACGATGATAATGTTACCAATATAAATAAAGCACGATTATATAAAGAGGTCAACACGTTGAAAAGTATGGTAAAATTACATTCAATGAACATTTCAATTGTTTAAATGTTCCTTGTACTTAATAGTGTATGTTTTTATAACAAGTAGCACACCCACTGCAGCACAGGAATTGTTTGCCCGGGGGTCGCGGCCAGCAAATAATTATCTTTAGTGTTAACTCTACTTTTTAAACCAATCAAACTTGCACCATTTATTCATGAAGATTTTACTACCAGCGCTCTTCATGGTTTAGAGTGTGATCTATATAGAGAATATCGATAAAACCTATCGTAAACACTAAGCCGGATAGAGTCTATGAAGAGAAATCTTCACCATTTCACCATGATGATTTCTCTTCATAGCCTATTCAAAGAAGGCATTTTTACTAATTTAGTGTGCCTATTTTGTTTTATGTATAGGATAGAGGCTATGAAGAGAAATCGTCACCATTAAGAAACCGAAAGTGTTTGCCATAGAATTATCTATATTCACTATATAGGTCACGCTCTAAACCACGAAGAGCGAAATAAATTCTTCATGAATAATGTAGCCAGTATTTGAATAGTGAGCCATCTAATTTTTGAAACATAAACACTGAGATACAAGCATATTTTATTTATAATCTCATTTCCATATAAGCCAACTAAATAATATATAACTCGCAATTTTAAAATGACAAAGCTTGAAAACAAAATGTCACAAATAGACCAATAATATCATTTAGTGCTTACCCTACTTTTCAAACCGCATTCATTCACGAGACACGTTTTTTTCTAAGAAGAGCCCAACCTTTCAGTAGATTTTATGGCAGCACATGGGCTATTTGTCATGAGAATGGAAGATATGTATTATTTAAAATGAACCTAGATAAGAATGACAACATTGCATTTTTATTTCATAATATACAGAACATAATGCAACAATCAATAGTCTTGTTAGACCTATTAAGGCATAGGATTATGACAGGTAAAAGAGAGATTCACCATATCAGGAAATGATCTATCACAGATATTGGTTAGTTTAAAATGAATATCAGAATTATTATTTTCATCAAATTGAATGTTGTTAGCGGCTTAACAATAATAATACATTTTATTTTATTTAGAGCCACTCCAGAGAGAGGGAAAGGATAAATGTTATCCGGGAATCTGCTCAACTCTTACTAAATAATGAATTCATACGTTTATTTACGTGATCGGAGGAAAGACTCTGGTTTACGGCCCCACCCGACGAACAAGGCTAATATTAAGTGTCTTGCCCGAGAACATACAGACGAAACTCAGTGGCGCATGTCTTTTCATCGGATGTGGGAAGATATTTGAGCTTTCCTTACTCCGACATGTAGGGAAAGCCCAAACTCTGACTAGCCTTTAAGTAATCGAATAAGCAACTGTTTTCATATGTGGGTCTGTCGCTTCACGTGTTATTATTATTATTATTATTATTATTATTATTATTATTATTATTATTATATTATTATTATTATTATTATTATTATTATATTATTATTATTATTATTATTATTATTATATTATTATTATTATTATTATTATTATTATTATTATTATTATTATTATATTATTATTATTATTATTATTATTATTATTATATTATTATTATTATTATTATTATTATTATATTATTATTATTATTATTATTATTATTATATTATTATTATTATTATTATTATTATTATATTATTTTTATTATTATTATTATTATTATTATATTATTATTATTATTATTATTATTATTATATTATTATTATTATTATTATTATTATATTATTATTATTATTATTATTATTATTATTATTATTATATTATTATTATTATTATTATTATTATATTATTATTATATTATTATTATTATTATTATTATATTATTATTATTATTATTATATTATTATTATTATTATTATTATTATTATATTATTATTATTATTATTATTATTATTATTATTATATTATTATTATTATTATTATTATTATTATATTATTATTATTATTATTATTATTATTATATTATTATTATATTATTATTATTATTATTATTATTATATTATTATTATTATTATTATTATTATTATTATTATTATTATTATATTATTATTATTATTAGTATTATTATTATTATTATTATATTATTATTATTATTATTATATTATTATTATTATTATTATTATTATTATTATTATTATTATTATTATTATTATAGTTTCCAATAGGTATCCTTGATCATATACTTGCTTTTTATTAAAAGGTCAGAAAACATTTCGTGTTCCTTGCGCGAGTATGAAAATCCTTCCTCAATTCTGCTCAAGTTTGTATGCAATAACGTTGAAATATGTGATCCCTTTATGATCTGTGACACTGATTAATAGTCTCGATCTTCAGGGACGCTTGCATACTGACAGATTGATTCTTTTACAATATCTTTAATCTGACGCCGATTCCTACGATAATAATTCAGTTTATTATACCTCACATAAAATGCCCATGCTAAATCCCCATAGACAACAATGTGTAATTTCTTACTATCTCACGCGAGGGTGATAGTACAGGGTGATTGTAAATCGCAGGGTGATAGTAAAAAAGTATCGCATGCGCAGCTTTGATGCGCGTTGGAGTGCGTACTGTTTCGGTGACGTCATCGGCTCAGTAGGGTGAAATGCTATTTTTAATTCATCATAACTTCAAAAGTGCTTTACCGAATTTAATAAACTACCACTCATTTTCTTAGTTACGTTATTTACAAGCCAACGCTATATATATTTCATAGACATACTTTGAAAAAAAGTTGTTTTTGAAAGAAAAACAAATAAGAAAAAAATACGGCAAAGTGAAATCTGTACTGAAAATGAACCCTTTTTTTGGCACGAGCGGATTTCGGTATAATAAAATAAATACCACATTCATGAGAGGGTGATAGTAAGAATGTTAACTCATTTTCTTAGTTATGTTATTTACAAGCCAACGCTAAATAATTCATAGACATATTTTGAAAAAAGTTGTTTTTGAAAGAAAAAAAAATAAGAAAAAAATACGGCAAAGTGAAATCTGTACTGAAAATGAACCCTTTTTTTTTGGCACGAGCGGATTTCGGAATAATAAAATAAATATCACATTCATGAGAGGGTGATAGTAAGAATGTTAACCCTTCGGATATTGATTATCAACCTCGGCTTCGCCTCGGGCGATAGTCATATCCTCAGGGTGAACATTCTTACTATCACCCTATCATGAATGTGATATTTATATATTAGTAGCACGAGCAATATCCACTCAAATAGCACGAGGCGTATTTCATTAAAAAAGAACGAGATGGAGACACTTGCAATGGTTAATTCTGACGATAGATATGTCATTTAGTCATTTAGTCAGATATGGCTGGTGATTTGTTTGTTTTAATGGTAGAGGCATACCACCCCATACTGTATACTTCCAGCCATCCGTAAAATCCGGCACTGTCTCACTTGATAAGCCGAGCTCCCAGTGGGACTATAAAAGGTGTTGTTGTTTTTTGTTCGAACTTAAAAACGTATCGAAGTTGCATTTAGTATTTTTTTGATCGGGTTAGACATAAATCGATATTTATAGTGAAAACTTAGTTTGAACTTAGATTTCACTGTATCTTCTTTGTTAAGAATCATCTCTAAATAAAGTAAATAGTGAGGAACATTTAGTCAAACAGGCGATTATATTGGGAAGAATGTGATTGAGTGGTTCTTAGCTGCTGTTAATTTTGTTGTATGTAATGTTTTTTTGTTATGCTTATGCTTTATGTTGCTGTACTAGTCTTGCTTAAGGATCTGTTTTGTTGTGCTCTCTGTTCCCAATCAGTTGTGCTCATGCGGTGTTATCTTAAAGTTATCCGGCCATGTTTTGTTTCATGGACATGTTTATTTTTATTTAAATCGAAATCAATACACAACAATAGATATTTACTATTCACACATTGCAATATCTGTGAAAAAGCGAGAATAAGATTTTGTTTGATTACGTAGAAAATTTTGAACAGGTAAATTAATCCACAGGTAAATGTATTTATCAATTATCTGGCAAGAGATGTGCAGTATACTATTCAGATTTACCTCATTTCCTCTTGGAGCCACGCAGTGGTAAAAGTAGTATGTACGTCATCCAAATAATACTTATTTTTACATACAACTTAGTAGAGGTTTTCGATACATGTTCATCTCCGAGACTATCAAGAAATGTCCATATGACGTTTAAGAGTTAAATTTGTTAATAAATAATACTACAAAAATGGTAGCCAGTAATCTTTATGGTTTTCAGCACTTTCTTAATTTGCGGCTTTTGCTTTACGTTGGTATTCAGTGTTTTACCATCGCGATCTTGTGCCAGTGTGTTTCACTTATCCTTTGTCTCGGATATTCTCTGTTTGATTAACTCCGTTTGTATGTATTTTACCTGTGAATATGTACACATATCTATAGCCGCTTAACTATATATGTGCTATTCCATGCTGTTGTGTTTTTACTGCTTCATGTCGGCCAATAGCTATTCATAGGTCAATAGTTATTCATAGGTCAATAGCTATTCATAGGTCAATAGCTATTCATAGCATGTATTCCTATGCCATGCCGACCTTAAATATACGTGTGTATCTTGTATCTTGGTTCTATGGTAATAATTGGTCCAACCCACCCATGCAGAGGTGTTACCTCGAATAGGTGTCGTGGTCATGTTGGAATTATTTGTCATATCCATTTAAACAGGTCATCTTATGACCACCGAGTGGTGTTGGTGGTGGTAGGAAAATATTCAGTGAGGGTATTTAGTGTCTTACATACTTTGCAACAACAGTTCTGCAGGTGAGTATGCTTTACATCAACGTATAATGTGCCACTGTAATATTCATTATTGTCGGTGCCATATTTGTTTTGGTGCGCCGTATAAACCAATTTAACCCAACTATTTTTTTTGTATTTATTGGTTTCTATTTTGCACAACACATTCATAAGGCTTCACTTTATTTGAGAAAACATATTGATATACACTAACTGCATTATTGAAACTTCATTCAATATTTACACAGTAATAAAGCTTTTACGACAAATACATTAATACACAAACAAGATAAATTGAATTTAACTTGACTGTGAAATGGGCAATTTTACAATGTCAATAAAATACGTTGATGATAGGCAGTTTTTTATCTGTGGAGAGTGCATAACGGAACCCGTGGTTAAAAGGACTAGCCCCTGGAATGCGTCTAAAATGCATCTATATTTGATTATTGTATTGTGACATGAAGAGATAACTTATAAAACGCGAGTATTAATAAGTCATACTCAACAACATAATCATTTTAAAAGTAGCATTTGTTAACACGTGTAAACAAAGGGAAAACTTGAAATATCGCGAAACTGTACAATTCAGATGCTTTGTTTGTTTGTATGGTGTTTTGCGTCATTTTCAACACATGTAAGGTTATATATGACGGTCGCGATTTTTTGTGGTGGAGGCAGATCACCCACTTTCCAGCGTAGAACCAGTACTGTACACCTCCCGCCATCCGTAAGAATCGACACTTCCTCACTTACAAGTAGACTTCCCAGTGCAGCGAACGCAGTGAGTCAATTAATAATATAGTGTAACTATTCAATCCATATTTAAAAACGAATAGTTCCGTTGATTTTCGTGCATTGGTGAAGCAACTTCATGTTTTATTTGATTGGATACAAACAATCTGAACTAAACGTCATACAACACTTTTGTTTTATAGAACATCTTTTCTTGCATAACGGATAAGGCCATCCACGTTTTACATTGGTGATGGAAAGTCTTTTCTTGCATACCGGACTATAAGAATCTTTCACGGGCATCCGGTGAAGATAGGGAATTCCAACCCGAGGTATAAGTGTTTTTGTCGGAACCGATGCTCTGCCAAGGTTCCGTTAAAACACTTATACCGAGTGTTGGAATTCCCTATCTGAACCAAATACCCATGATAGATTCTTTTTCTTGCATATCATTGCATATCAGAGACATGTTGTGCGTTGATGCCGCCAGCTACTAACGTTTTACATGTTTTCCTGCATACCGGATGTTGGCGCGCGTGAATTTTATCTCGACCTTAGGGTGAGAGGGCAATTTCTTGCATACCAAACAAGGATATCCGTCGTTTTACCGGGGCTAGATATTTCCATCTCACCCTAAGGTCGAGATAAAATTCACGCGTGCCAACATCCGGTATGCACGAAAACATGCAAAGCGTTAGTAGTTGGCGGAGTCAATGCACAAAATGTCTCTGATATGCAAGATATGCAGAGCCTCGGTTCCGATAAAAACACTTATACCTCGGGTTGGAATTCCCTATCTTCACCGGATACCCATGCAAGATTCTTATAATCTAGCCCCGGTAAAATGACGGATTATAAGAATCTTTCATGGGTATCCGGTGAAGATAGGGAATTCCAACCCGAGGTATAAGTGATTTTATCGGAACCGAGGCTCTGCCGAGGTTCCGATTAAAACACTTATACCGATGGTTGGAATTCCCAATTTAAACCGAATTCCCATGATAGATTCTTTTTCTTGCACACCAGAGACATGTTGTGCGTTGACGCCGCCAGCTACTAACCTTTTGCATATTTTCCTGCATTCCGGATGTTGGCGTGCGTGAATTTGATCTCGACCCTAGGGTGAGATGGAAATATATAGCCCCGGTAAAATGACGGATATCATTGTCCGGTATGCAAGAAATCCTTGTCCGGTATGCAAGAAAAAGATATCCGTCATTTTACCGGGGCTAGATATTTCCATCTCACCCTAGGGTTGAGATAAAATTCACGCGCTCCAACATCCGGTATGCAGGAAAACATTTAAAACGTTAGTAGCTGGCGGCTCCAACGCACAACATGTCTCTGATATGCAATGATATGCAAGAAAAAGAATATATCATGGGTATTCGGTTCAGATAGGGAATTCCAACCCCCGGTATAAGTGTTTTAACGGAACCTCGGCAGAGCTTCGGTTCCGATAAAAACACTTATACCTCGGGTTGGAATTCCCTATCTTCACCGGATGCCCATGAAAGATTCTTATATTCTTGCATACCGGACAATGATATCCGTCATTTTATTTCCATCTCACCCTAGGGTCGAGATAAAATCACGCGCGTACCAACATCCGGCATGCAGAAAAAACATGCAAAACGTTAGTAGTTGGCGGTGTCGAAGCACAACATGTCTCTCATATGCAAGAAAAGGAATCTATCATAGGTATTCGGTTCAGATAGGGAATTCCAACCCTCGGTATAAGTGTTTTAAACGAAACCTCGGCAGAGCCTCGGTTTCGATAAAGTATTACTACTACTACTGGTACAAATACTATTAGTATTATCATCAGCAGCAGTGTTCAAACACACCAGTAGCAGTAGCAGAAGCAGTAGTAGTAATAACAGCAGTTAGCTAAACAAATCAACATCGTCTATTTGAGACATATGTCCATTATAATCAAAACAACGATTCTAAAATACCACTCCAAGTTCCCACTCCAACAATCCACTCCAATACGCCACTCTAACACTCCCCTTCAAGTAAAACAAAAAATGTGCACCCCAAACGGTGGCACGAAATACCCAAATCTACCCAAATCCACCCAAATCTACACAATCTACCCAAATCCACCAAAATCTACCCAAATCCTTGCTCAAATCTATGAACTGAATTGGACTTTATAGTCGCACCAACAGCTAAAGTCATATGGCAACTTTCCAGCTTCCACTGGTGGAGGAAGACCCCATGTGCCCCTCACGGGCGGGCACCTGGGTAGAACCACCGACGTTCCGCAAGCCAGCTGGATAGCTTCCTTACATAAAGATTCCTAGGCCCCTGAGGGATCGAACCTACAGCGGTGAGGGGCGAGTGATTTTAAGTCAGAGACGTTAACCACTCGGCCACGGACACCCTTCTATACACATATAACGTGGCACGAATGTATATGTGTATAGTGTAACTTCTGAAACAAGAAATGTTTACCCCAATCTACCCAAATCCTTGCCCAAATATACCACATATAACGTGGCACGAAAGTATATGTGTACAGTGTAACTTCGGAAACATGAAATATTTACCCAAATTTACCCAGATCCACCACTATACACATATAACGTGGCACGAAAGTATATAATGTGTATAGTGTAACTTCTGAAACAAGAAATATTTACCCAGATCTACACAAATCCTCTTCAAGTCTCTACTCCGATACTCCACAGTACTACTCTACTACGTGTTTTACTCAATGTACGTGCTACGACGGCGAGAATTTCCGTGTTACAGAATGTTTGGTTTTGGTGGGTGGGGTGGGGTGGGTTTGCATTCTCTACTGTTTATGTAGTTCGAGGCTTTTCGGTTTTTCATTACAATGTATTACTATAAGGAACGTCTTAAAGCATATCAATCGATTTCTATTTTGTAGGCGTGTCTTTATTTGTAACTTCATGTTCACCAGCTCATGTCAAAATCGGGTATTTAAGCGAGCAAATATAGCGCAGGAAATCATTTCTTCTCCTGATCTTCACAGCGTGCACGTCACGGAGAGGACACTGCCGACGTTCAATACTTGAGAACTTGTCACTCTCAGGACTGAGCATCGGTTGACTGATAGTGAAGATGTCTCCTGCGTCACATCACAGCACACATCATCTGATGTCTCCAGATCCATGAAGTCGGAACAGGTCCGCAGGCTGAAGCTAAAACTAGACCGGGGCGGAACCATAACCCCGGTCATCATGTTGACGCGGAAGCCTACAATCGACCGTGGTTTTTCACAAGCCACAGAAGACTTAAGGGTGACACAGACATCGGGCGGTGTGTGCGTCGCAGGGGTCATACTTTTATTTATGTGGCCCCAAACAGAGAACCCGACCAGTAGCGGATGTAGGACAACCTCCTTAGCGGATGTAGACCACCTCGCCCAGACCACTTCACCGCCACAGCGAAACTACATAGAGCAGCAGCGACACAACACTACACACCTACAATAGAAACGACTACACTACACAGCAGCACCAGATCAACCAACATACACATCTAGAGAAGTCCAGACTCTATTGTGCCCATCGCGTCAGGGTTACCTTGACGTGTTAGTTGGCGGACGGACTTTAAACCTTCGAACTACACACACACACACACACGCAGGAAATCATTTACTGTATATACATCGACCAGTCCACATCGTACCTATGCACAGGTAACAGTAATTTTTACAGAAAAAAAAGTTAGATTCTTTCGGGGCTCGAACACACGACCTTCTGATTTCAAGTCCGGTGCTGTATCCACTGAACTACAACGCTACTTAAGAAAATAGTATACTAACTACCATATATTATGAGGCAAAATAACTTAACATACCTGAACGCAACTAAAGATGGATCAATAAATATGCAGTCCATATTGTCGCACGTGTAAATTAACATTGCCTGGTGTAATACTGTATCGTATCAATATGAAACTAATACTTCGCCTCAAATCAACCATATCTCCGCTTGTTATTTAGCGCTTGATGAGTTTGTGTGCACGCTCTTGTTATTACGTAATGCCTATTTAGTGTTAAAATGCTACAAAATACCAATAAATAGCAGTGGTCTAGAGGGGTTCAGCGTACATCTTTCAAATCTTACAAGTGCAAGACTGTGGTTCAAATCCCATTCCGGGCAACTATTTTGTTATCACATATATTCTGGAGCCGTATATTTATCGATGTTACCTGTACGGAGGCTAAATAAAAATGTGAAATTTTACGTATCGATATCTCGTTATATACCGACTTTTGGGGTGTTCGTCGGATTGAAACTACTTCACACGTGACTCATTCATATCCATGAGTTATTACCAGTTAAAATAGGGACTGTACAGCTTTAAGAAAAGCTAACTCCCTGCTATAATATGAGATAGTATCATACTTTTATATAATAGTCAACATTTCTAAGTACCCACCTAGAAACACAATTCTTATTGTTCAGTGTATATTTTAGAAACTGTTATATTCCTGGAGAATAATGCATCACTTAACGAAATAAATTCCATGAACACATTTTAAAGTTTTCAAGTCGATGTTTTTTGCTTGGAAATGAATTATAACAATTATACAAATTGGTACAAAGGAACATGTTTCATTCGTGTGTGTGATTTCCTGTTCGGCTTCTCGAAACGAATTGCAATAAAACAAATACGTTTTTTAGCCCAGCGTCATCATAAACTAAATTTAAATGAACTTAAAGATACTAACCCGCCAAATAATGCCAACATGGCAAAATTACACACCTATTATCAAACTCTACCCAGGTGTTCAGATGTATATTTCTGATTAAAAGTACAGGTTTATTCACGTGTTCTTAAAATACCGGAGATTGAATATGCGTAAAATGTACTATGAGTTGGTAATTTTTAATTCCACGCTTCAGTTTTGGGTTTAGTCTGGCTGGTTAAAGCTGTTTATATTTGTCTGTAGATATAGATTATCGAAATATGTAACCTCGTAGACAGTAGGTTTAGAAACGATGTACTTCTGTTGTAAAATTTGCCTGTCGATGGTCGGATATGGAATTTTAGTTTTTGCGGGTGATATTTAGGGTGATTGTGAAACCATGTATGTGGTTTGGTGTGTAACAGAATGCATGGTATCACACAGTGTTTACAGCAACATTAATTAATGCTATAAACAACAACATTAAATTATAATTTTAATATAAACATTGATTATAAAAACTAAAACTACATTAAAGATGTGAAAATCAATAAATACTCGTCGTGACAGTCTATGAAACTCAAAGAACAAGTGAATGAGTAAAATACCTCACATGTGCTGATCAACTCCTACAGAAGTGTTACGCAGTCTAAGCATAGGCTACCTTTTACCGGGATGGTAAAGACGCTGGGTTGGAAATGTGCTCGCCTCTCACCACTCTCAGTGGGAGCTCGACTTGTAAGTGAAAATGTGTCAAGTCTTACGGACAACAGGAGGTATAAAGCAGTGGTGGTGGTGGTGGTGGTGGGGGGGGGGGGGGGGGGGGAGGAGTGCGGGGGGGACTGCCTCCTCAACGGAACTATCGACCGTCATATTTAGCCTACAGTGTGCTGAAAATGAGTTAAACGCCATTCAACCTACCAACTTACTGATACTGTGTGGCATGCATGCTGTGTGTCCGTGTGAATAGTATTCCGGCGTCATATGTTCTTCACGGTGGCGAACCTAAACGGTTACTAGTGGAAATAAAACAGCATCCCCCGGTACTAGCTGATACGTTTACGGTTGCTAGCGGGAAAAAACATAGGAAAGAAATGTAAGTTGTTCGTAATAAACTTTTTTTTAAACAAACAGTCATGTCCCCGAAACATGCTTGCTTCGACGGAATGCTATACAGATTAAACTAATTAAATAACGATTTTATTCCAAAACAAAGTCCTTTATTCTGAGATAACTGAAAAGGTGACATAAAATGCTTGAACATTTTACTGAATGTAACAGTTTTACGTCAGTTTTATAAAATCAGTTACGCGTTTCAGCGCGGATTATTATGCAAATGGGTGTTTTAACACTGTTGTTAACATTGGAATGTATATGACAAGTTGTGTGTCAATTGTATATCATAAATGAAGTTTTTACTCAGAATCACTTGGCTACGGTTACTGACGAAAACAGGCACCGGTTGCTATATGACTTGGGCTACGGTTACTGTCGAAAACAGGCACCGCTTTCTATATGACTTGTCTGCACAGATATATTAAGTTATTAACTTATTATATGTATCATTAACTGAAATAATACAAAACACTGAATGTTAATTGTTATAAATACATAGAGGATCTTACATGAATACTCATTCATTATTGAATGATACTGCTACTGCTACTGTCAATTTCACGTTCATGTATATCGAAACTATAGAATGGTGTTATTTCACTCCCACACCGTAAGTTAAGGGGTCATTTCACCAAGGATTGTTTTTTTCCAATCGGCCCGATCTGGACCAGATTGTCCCCGATCAATCAATTTTTTGATCTGCCCGATTGTCGTCCTGAATCGCCTCCAATCGCCCCCTTTTTTTGACCCGATTGAGTCCCCACCAATGGACCATGGCGGGGGAACGATTCTCGGACGTTCCTCGCGCGATCGACACGTTTCCGGGGCGCAAGTATGCGAAAGTTCGCACAAGTACCCGCAGGTACACGGCAAAGGCCCGGTAGAGACCCGCTTATCGCGCGCAAGTGAGCGATCTTCGCGCGTTGTTCGGCCGAGAGAGGCCGAAAATGGGCGATCCCGGCTCGAGAGAGGACGCTTTCGGCCGATTTCCGCCGTTCTTCCGCCGTTCTTTGCGCGAGAGTGGCCGAATGTAGGCGTATGTTGACGCAGGTAGCCGAAAGTAAACGGTCTTCGGACGATTTAAACGATCTTCGGACGTTCTTCGGCCGACCAAATTTGCCTAGATCGGCCGGAGATCGGTGTTTTTAAAGGCCCGACTATATAAACCGCTCAGATCGAAGCCGTTCATCACTTTCTGACCAGCCAGGGAAGGTCATGGACCAACAATCAGTGCTGGGGCTTGTTGTAGCTCTACAACTTCGTTCTGCCATAGCACAGCAAAATGTTATTACATTAGGAAATATGCTGAGGAGGAGGCCAAGGACCAAGAGAAATTATGCCAAAAAGAAGTAAGTTTTTGTGACTTTTTAAACGGTTTTCAAGTGTGTTTTGTTTCAGTACCTGTTCTGAGAAAAGTGTGCAGTTTTTATTTTATATTTGGTTTATAATTCTCTGGCATTGGTATTAATTTGTAAATTTATTATTATTTATAATAATTTTGAGTAAATATATGTCTTGCTGTTGTATTTAGTAACAATTAATTCTTTGTGACATTTTAAAGGATTTTTACATGTGTTTTGTTTCATTAAAACATTTGCGATCTGGTGAGGGTCGGGTGCTTACACTCTGCCGACACTACGCACGACCCTCGGTAGAGAGCTGCAGAGGCTATACGAAAGCTCCAGAGGGCGGGCGAGACAAGGGGACCTTCAGGGGACCATCGGACGACCAAGACGACCCCGGGCCGACGGTTTTTGATCGGCTACTGTTTTTCAACATTTTTAAAAACAGTAGCCGATCACTTTTTCGGTACCCGACCCTCGGAGGACTGAGGCGATCGCGCCAGATCTTCCCCCGAATGTATAGGGAAGTGCGGGACAGTGCTCGCACGTTCCCGATTATTTTCGCAAAAATGCGGCCGATCGACCAGAAAAAGGATCGGGTACTCTCGGGACCAAAACAATCCTTGGTGAAATGACCCCTTTATGTGATAAAAATCAATATATAGATCTATTTACATTGGGTTTTATGCGTTGGTCTGAGTGCTTTTATTTTAACTAATATGTTTTATATGTATTTTAATTCCTATCCAGGTTTATGATAACAAATCGCCCCCTTAGAGGTAAAAGGTGCTAACTAACATTTTCACAGAAAATGGTTTTCTGGCATATTTAGATTCCTTTTAATGATATGTTTCTTGTCAGAAAAAATCTTTATTGCATATTGAATCAATCTGGAGATATTGATTAAAAGGATAAGGTGCTATCTGCTTTACATAAAAGTAGTGTGCGGTAAAAGGAGTTATGTGTATACAACATTGCGGTAAAAGGGGCCATTTGACAAATAGCACCTTTTCCCCCAAATTGTTACCTCAACACCATTGGTTTAAAACATGATAAATGGGGCTAAGTGGCAAATAGCTCCTTATTCATTTCTGTAAGCATTTTTACATCTTGTGTATTGCTAATAACCAGGATAATTGGTGTGGACAGATTTGATATCACAGTAACTGTTCTGGTATGATGACATTATTCTGTGTTAATCTTGCATTTATACAGAGATTTTTCAGTGTGAAACACGCTCAATTAAAACAAAACAAAAACATAGATGGAAATTTTAGGGTAAGTTTGTTCATTTAAATCAACTTACTGAAGGCTAAAAGGAAGAAGAACATTGATGGAACCGAAAAGGCCAACGTTCCTCTGCGAAATTTTCTAGAACTGTGCATGAACAATTCTTGAACTGTTCTGGATAGATTGTTCAAGAACTGTTCTTGAACTGTACCTAATCTGTTCTGGTACAGTTCTAGAGCAGTACTTGATCGTTAAATGAGACAAATTTTCTAGAACGTATGTTCAAGAACAGTTCTAGAACTTATGTTTAAGAACAGTTCTTGAACTATCTGTACTGGAACTGTTCTAGAACTGTTACAGAACGATCTGTACTGGAACTGTTCTAGAACAATTCTAGAACTATCTGTACTGGAACTGTTCTTGAACATAACCCAAGACTAGAAATCTTGTCTCATTTAACGTTCATGCACAGTTCCAGAACTGCTCAAGAACAGATGAAGCACAGTTCTAGAACTATCTGTACTGGAACTGTTTAAGAACTGTTCCAGAACGATCTGTACTGGAAGTGTTCTAGAACAGTTCTAGAACTATACTGGAACTGTTCTTGAACAGTTCAAGTAAGATAGTTCTAGAACTGTTCTTGAACATAAGTTCAAGAAATTTTGTCTCATCTAACTCAAGAACAGATGAAGCACAGTTCAAGAATAGTTCTTGAACAATCTATCCAGAACAGTTCCTGCACAGTTCCAGAACTCCCTTGGCCACTAATTTAACCTACATAACAGTTAAAGAACAATTCATTAATTGAACCTTCAGAATGCCTGGTCATACTTGGTGAAATGTTACATATGATACTGAAATGAAATAATATCCGCAGTGCTCAATACCATTTTTCTGTCAGCAACAAAAAAAGAAAGTCAATCCGCGAAAACACATGACAATAGGGGTTTCATTTTAAAATACTGTTTCTAAAGACTACATTTAGAAATTTCATCTTTCAAATACAACTATTAAATGTATAAGATGTTTTGACACAATAAGTAATGAAAGTATTATCACAAAACACTTACATTTAATCATTAAATGATGCAAGCACAATCTTCAGTTGGACTGCCATTTTACCGCCAAAAATTCAAAAGAATGGCGTCTGCATTTTATTTGCAATTTTGTCAGAATCACTCAGGTGTCATATATTCTTTACCTACTTAAATGAAGACATGGGCTTTTAAACTGCAGATAATGTTATTATATTAAACTGTTCATGCAATAATGTCATTATCATATATTTGTTTGTTAATAGTAGTATAGATTTGTTTAATTAATGAAGATGAACACCTGCGAAACAGGTTCTTAATATGTTCTTAAACATTGAACATTTTCAAGAAATATTGAAGAACATTTCAAGAACTGTAATTTTTCTTATAACCTAATACTGTGTTGATGAGCCGTTAAACAACATTCATAAACATTCAGTTTGTTATGGAAAAACCTGTTCTGGAAATGGTGTAATAAATGATGTTGTTTTGTGGAAATACTCAAAAGATTTGAAACTATTGAACTTTAATTTAATCAACACAAAATTTAAGTGCTACAAAATATTTGAATTGAATTGAATTGAAAGTCTTTATTTATCGAGGGTGACCCAATTAGTTTATACTATATACTAATCTAAATGTCTTTTTATACCAAGTTTATGGATAATTGTTTTCATGTCCCAGCAAAAGCCATCTATGTATACTTGGGGTGTGTTCAAGCTACTTAAAACAAAGAAATTTCATATTTCAGTTTAATACCTGTGCCTGTCAGCATTACAAAAATAATGCCTTTTTCAAACGCTGTATCAGTAAGTAGTGTGACTAATAATGGAAGATCACAATAGTTTATTAGGTGGTTAATATTGTGACTAATGCTTACTAATTTAATGTATATTTACATTTGCACAGATGTAATCGATTTGTAACGACATTCCTATTAAGATAACATATTTGTAGATATTTTAAGCACATCTTAATTACATTTCCTATTTGTAGCATGGTCACAGACAATTCTCTTTGTTCAGACACATGTGTTAATCGTTTAATTCAAAATAAGACCTGTCAGAATAACTGTGAGAATAACAGTGAGAATAACTGTTAGAATAACTGAAATAGAGCTGAAATGGACATGCCCATCTCGATGTTTAAATGAACCAACTCAATGAAACCATACTCTATCTATTACTTAAAGGAATTTAGTTCACATTTTAAAGAACATTTGAAGAACTTTAAATAGAGAAGATGTTCTAAAACTGTTATTAAACAATTTCAAGAACAAATGAAGAACAGTTAAGGAACTTCAAGGGTTTAAACGGTTCTTAATTAGTGCTTAACACTTAAAGTTTAAGAACACTTAAGAGTTGAGAACTAATTAAGAACGGTTTAAGAACCCTTGAAGTTCCTGAACGGTTCTTCATTTGTTCTTCAAATTGTTCAAGAACATTTTTAGAACATTTGCTCTATTTAAAGGTTCTTGAACTGTTCTAAACTTGTTCAAGAACCTTTCAAGAATATCTTAAGAAAAATTAAAGTTCTTGAAATGATCTTCAATAGTTCTTGAAAATGTTCAAGAACATATTAAGAACATATGTTCTAGAACAATGAATCAAGAACAGTTCAGGAACTGTTCTTAATGTTCTAGAACTGTTCATGAACTGTTCTTGAGTATAAGAACAGAGTTTCGCAGGGGTTTTGAGTAGAAAGATGCAATCTGTCAAGGATCATATCCGTCATACACATATCAATCGGCTGGATCAACTACTTGCCAGTAATGTACTGAAACGTGTGCCTGTCCGTGCTGACGGAAATTGCTTTTTCGCAGCAATTGCTAAATGTGTAAAATTTAATTATTCAATTTTGTCACACATTGATGCATTTAGAAATTCAGTGTGTGACTTAATGATGGAAAACATTGCAAGAAGACTGTCTTTTCCCTGTATTTTTACGACTTGGTGTTGCTTTCGAAACTATGTCACATATAAAACACCTCTGCCTTTCCCCAAGATGACTCGTACCTACTAGTTTTTGCTTCAAGAATAAAATGTTTTCACAAATTTTGTTTGCAGCAAAAGGGGCTATGTGTCAAATAGCACCTTTTACTCCAATTTTCTTTGGAAAGAGGCGCTATGTACAAAATTGATTATATTGATTGAACTATTGGTTTATTATTGGTTAAAATATGATTAATAAATAGTAGAAATATAATTCCAAATATGTGCTTAGTTTCGTTTTTTAGAATTAAAATCCTGATTTTTCACAAGTCCTTACACCTTTAAACGCGATTTTCTCGAAATAATGAAAAATGCACATAGCACCTTTTACCTCTAAGGGGGCGAAATGGCACTCGTCATTTTGTGCTATCTAGAGATTCTTTAAACTCGTTGAGCACGTATTTATAGTGTGTTCTTAAACGTCATTTTGGCTAGACTTTAGAATCTGTCCACGGCTTATTTCTCCGTGTAATTGTACTATTATGATAATAAAAATGCAAATAATACTTACGTTTCATCTGGTTTCCGTGATGGGTAATGTTGTGTGTAAAATGTATTTTGTTTCTCTGCATTAATTAGTTATTTGCAAATTAACCATTTATACGGAAATTACAAAGGGCAATAACTCTCATTTAAAAGAAGACAGAGTAATGGTCTTGCATTCTGCCCTATCCTAGCATTGTGTGAAATTTGATTGCGGTCCCGTTAGAAGTTTACCAGTTATAGAGAGGGCACGAATAATAAGTATAACATTACTAAGGGCAATAACACTGTACATCTAATTTAAATTTCATTAAGTGGCGGACGTATGTTCGACGTACGGATAGATGGACGGACGGGTGTATAGACGAACAGAGGGTATTACTATATCCGCTTCGGGTGGGGATTAAAAAACGCATATAGTAACCGATGGTAACCGGTGCATTGTTTTCAAAAAATAACCGGTGCCTAACTTTCAACACTTTTCTCATCTTTCTATAGTAACCATATAGCCAATGGAAAACACGTTCATCTCGTCTAATAACTACCCCCAAATACTTGTTAAACATATATTAAGTGCCATTCTCAAGCAGAGATGTTGTTTTATGGATATCAACAGGAAAATTGATATAGATTTCGTTTAAATTTGCAAAAACGTTCAAAACGTCGAGCTGTGACGACGCAATCTCTACCCAGAGTACACTCGTTCCTCATTTGACTCTGTCAACGTCAAAGGAAGTATGGCGAACGGTTAGGTCACGTGATTATTCAAAAAAAATACGACAATGTTTATAATAAATCCTTTTGCGTGATCTGCAAAGATAAAATATAGACCTATATAAAATAATTTCAATTTTTATTTCTATGATTTTTTTTATTAAATAATTTTCTGCTATCGAGCTTCGGTTTGAAATGTTTACTGAGGAGACCTAAGTAACTATTATTTGTGTAGTAAAATAGTCCCGATTAAAACTAAATTGTTTTCATGCATTATTTCAAATCTTGCAACATCTAATTTGCAGATATTATGAACATTATATTTACCCAATAAATAAATAAGTTTCAGGCAAACATATTCCAATTTAACAGGTTTTACCAAAATCTTGTAATTTTATAGTAAGCAGAGATATATGTGAGTGCAATGAACGATAACTCTGCGTGGAGATTGGTGACGACGGTCATGAAGGTAAGTGAGTGTTTTGGATTAGTTAATGTAAAGCTCCAGTAATGCTTTGCGGAAAAAGGGTTGCAAACTTATATTTCTTAAACGTTTTAAAGGGGTTGTTGCACTATTCTGGAACAAGCTTCATTTAAAAGGGTTTTTAAAACCATGGAAAGAGCTGAAAGAATTATCAAAATATCATAAGAAATACAGGAGATATGATCCTTTAAAAATTTGCAACGGAGGCAGCCATCTTGGATTGATGACGTCATCGCGACTTTTTACCATTTATTGCATATTGATACATATCATTTAAAACAAAGACTATCACTGTAAATAGTAAAAAGAGCATATACAGTATCAATATTTTACTTTGTATTTATAATTTAATACATTTATATGCTTTAAACACTATTTATTAACTATTTTCCATATGGAAAAAGGCGCGATGACGTCATCATTCAAAGATGGCTGCCTCCATTGAAGTCTTTTTGCACATTTTGAAAAGGTCATATCTCCTATATTTTTTAAGATATTTTGATAATTTTTTCAGCTTTTTCCATGGTTATTAAAACCCTTTTAAATGAAGCTAGTTCCAGAATAGTGCAACAACCCCTGCGTGTACAAGACGTTTTCGTATACTTACACGTTCCTTTGACTAGTTTTTATGTTTTCATTCACACGCTCCATTTTTGACGCTGTTAAAACTTTCCGCTAGCAACCGTAAAATTATCAGCTAGTATAGGGTGACGCAGTTTTATTTCAGCTAATAAATGTCTAGGTTCGCCACTGTTTTCAACACTCGTGAAAATTTGCATATTTTTTCTCCGCCGATGTATCTGGTAAAAAAAAAAATTTGTGTGGAAAACACCCACGTTTGTCACCGCACTGATTTTCACTAATAACGGCAGTAAATAAATAAAAAAAAAATCTTACATTACCTGTGTCACCATATAAAAATGTCCTTTTTGTTGATCATGCTTCGTGTCCTCATTTCTAATCTCAATTTCTGTGTGAAAATGCACTGTATTTTTCTGTTTGACAGCTTTCACGCTAAAGGTAATGTTGCGCATATTAAGATCCACTTAAAAATAATTTACTTAATACTTTAAAATGTCATTGGTATGGAGTTGACTAGTTGTATTGATGTTTGTTCTCCGTTTTTCAGACGTCAGATAGATCACTATAGGGTAAAGTAGGCCCCTTCAGATATATACAATACTGTCTAAGATAAAGGGTTACCAGTCTAGAGAGCTGTAAGTTACTTACTGGAGGGCTTCCGTGACCGTAAGAGTAAAGAAGCTGCATCTGAAACTGTCTCCCTCTCACCGCTGCGGGTTCGAATCACAATGGGAGCTCGACTTGTCAAATGAGAAATTGTCGATTCTTACGGATGGCGGGAGCTAAATCGTACCGGTTCTACTCAAGAGAAACGGAGTCTGCTTGTACCACACAACTTGACCATTATATATGGTCTAACAGCTAACATGTGCTAAACATGACGTAAAACGACATTCAAACAAACAAATCAAGTGTTAATGCGATACTCATCAGTACTCAAAAAGACAGGATCAGAGGACGCGTTATTATGAACATCGAGTAGTCTGGGCCGCTACTATTGTTCTCCCAGAAATATAGAGCTTTGCTATCCAGCCATCTCAATATTATATGGCAGAACTTGGGTATGTCAATTCAAGATTGGGGGCGATAAATCTTGCTTGAATCTGAGTATGCTTGTCGCTTGGGGTTATATCCCAAAACGAATCCACTCAGTATACAATGGGTCAATAAGGCGTGGTGATGTGCAGTTTTGTCCTGGTTGTGCCAGCAAAAGGACGGAACAAATCATTTGTTCGTGTTTGAACTGTGTAAATAAAAGGTTTAACATTTCCCTTCTGCATGTTATAACTTCGAACTATAGTCGGTGATGACTTTTATAGACCACCGTACACGTTAAATTTCGGACCTGACAGCCGATTACGTGATACATAATCTAGCAATGTTCTCAGGTTAAACCTATCAACGTGTATTGATCTCTTTTATTTAAATAGACATAGTGGCATGATTGTTCGCGGTCGTTCGCACACTGCTTTAGTGCCCTAACAGTGGCGTATCTGCTTATAGGCACTGCAGGCCTGGACCTACAACTTCCCCCCAGATATTAACATTTTAAAACTGCATTAACAACTGAAGTGGGCGGTGAATTGAATTGAATGTTGTTTAACGGCTCATCAACACAGTACAGGTTATTCAGAGCCGCCCCAGAGAGAGGGGAAGGATACATAGGAATCCGGGAACCTGCCCTACTCTTATTATCGAATAGATTCCTATGGTTCTTTAACGTGCTCTGTTGATAGACCGATACACGGGACCGCCCGGTTTACGTCCCCATCCGACGGACGAGGCTAAGGTTAGGGGGTGAAGGAATTTGTTGTAAAATATTTCAAAATGCAGTATTTTTGAAATAACGTTCAGATTAACCTTTCGCGTTAATTCTTGAAATACGTCCAAAAAATAAAGATTTTTTGATATAATGTATATTCCCAAAAATGCCTCCCCAAACTCGTTAAAATGCATCATTTTACGTTTATTTTATCTTTTTGAATCTACGGGAGCAAGCCCTGATAGCCCCAACTTCGCGTCTATTGGCGAGGTACGCCCCTGCACTTTTACCGTTGAAAGCATGACGCCCGATATCATTTGCAGTATTAAAAAAAATGCGAAAATAAAATAAACAAGAAAAGTATAACGCATGCGTTTTATGTAGACGATTTTTAATAATGGGTTAGTATGTGGAGGCTTTGTTCAAGTCACACACATGTAGTCGTCGATATGGAGATGACAGGAAGGTAAAGTGAAGAATTAAAAGATACTGTATGAATACAGATAAGTTTTTATTTGGTCTTAGGTATACATTATTATACATGTGAAAGGGAACATATTCAAGTATTTTCAATTAAACGATTTACACCTGAGCTATTACAAAGGGAATTTCAATGACCATGCTACAATATAATATAAAAGTCATTTTTACTTAAATTTTACAAGTGATTATCATATGGGCCCTATTTATGTTCATGTTTTAGTTGTATTCAGGCTCAAAACCACTTCGGAGTTGCCGTTAAGGCAATCAACTTTGCATTTTACATGGATTACAAGTGATCTTATAGAAAATATTTAATTTCTTTACTTCTTTACTTTATTATATTTCTCAAATATAAATGGGTGCCGAAACGTCTAGGGTAAACATTAAAATAGACGCCGAAATGGTTTCATGCCGAAACGTCTAGGTGCCGATTCGTCTAGGTGTCGAAATGGATTGGTGCCGAAACGTCCTGAATCGATCTTGATCACACAGACGCACAACTTGAGAATTGTCTGCATTCATTATATACGGTGTCAGACCGGTGAAAATCAGCCCATTGAACACAATGCAATATAGGCTATATTTGGAGATCAGTCACAAGTCCCACAACATTCGTTCCCTTAAATACACTTTTATTCTGTGTATTAAACACATTTTGCTAGCAAACGGTCCCATATCTGGAATAAAACACCTATTCAGTTTTTCAACATTTCGCGTCATTCATTCACACTATGCGTATTTGGAATAAACATCAGTCAAAACCACATCTCTACCTAACCTCTGTGCTCATACTCTCCAAAGAAATAATCCTGACAAACACAGTAAAATACTTACTATTTATGACAACAGACATACTACTTTAACCTCAGGTTAGATTTAACAATGAAATAGAAACTAATCTTGGGAAAAACACATGCAAACTAGAAACTTTGGATTCTTTCAAGGAACTATTTCAGCACCCTACGACCCGGAAGTATTTCCTGACTGGTCTGTCACCATACATAAACCGGCTACGTCACAACTGACGATAGGCCTCTATACTAAGACGCATTGCAGCATAATATGGATTTTGTCTACCTCCGCACCGTATTACCGCTAGTGATTATTCCGCATTACCCCAAGTGATTTGTATTAGGTCATATACCACTATTGCATTTCCCATAGTCCCCCAGTATAGCCTTTTGGCCTACAACCCCTATTCCTATATCCGAATGGATGATAAAACCTAACTGTTTTTAAAGAACTATCTTAGAGACACTCAAAAATGACCAGCAAATTGGGGATAATCTGATGCTTTCAGCCTCTAATAGTTCACTGAAGGTGGCCACCCCCAGAATGGCAGTAAAGAAATTTTACTTTTTGCAAATATACTCTCAGTAAAATTGTATCCATTAAAATGCAAATTTCAGTCAAAATATCCTAAATCAACATGTTTTATGATGGAAACATAATATTTTGATGTTTTATGGGGATTTGTTATGATTTGGGTAATTTAATCCAATCAGAATCTACCTTACAATTTGACTATATGCCCTAATAGACCTATACTTTTTTCAACCAATTAGAAGCCCCAAATCAATAGTGGTATCTGACCATTATAAAATCGAAGTACGTAGTTCTATCTGATGTCAATTATTTTCAAAAGTATGCTATAATAATTGTGACCGAGGTGAGGGATCGATGCGCTAAGGTATAATTTATCTGACTGACATACTTTTTCAGTAAATAATGCTTTAAATAAGATATTTGCACCAAAGGTGTGATAGCGGGTCGAATCTGCAGGTGGGTGTCAACAACATGCTTTATCGTCAAGGGCAACTAAAATAGGCGTCTCTTGCTCTTTCAACGTGGTTTGCTGAACATCATATTGTCTGTTCTTTGATTCAAAACCGATCTGATGTCTATGGGCCTAAAAATAAGGAAGTTATGTCAGTTTTATGATATTTTCTACCCCACCACCTTCTTTTTACATGACCCATATTTGATATTGTTGGATACATTGTCGTAGAAACGTTTCAGTTATTGGAGGGGTAGGGGAGTGGGAACTGTTTGAGAGAAAACATATTTGGCAAGCAGAAACAAAAATAGAAGAAAGTAAGTTTGTTTGATTTATTTGTGGGAGGAGATAGACTTCTTGACAAAATATTTTACAAGCAAAATAAAACAACATTCATGCTCAATGATATCAATAGGAGATACAACATGTATTAGTTACAGAATGTCCAACTAGGTGTTCTGAGCATATACCATGAAATATATTGAGGCGTTAGCTGAGATGTTTTCATGATATATGCGTGTAACACCAAGTTGGATATTTTATAACTGTTTTATTGCTAGCCAAACCCCACTTGTATGATATCTGGTATAACGGCATACTTTTTGAAAAGTGTGCCATTAGTAATAGATAGAGTATGGTTTCATTAAGTTGGTTCATTTAAACATCGAGATGGGCGTAGCCCATCGAGGTGTTTAAATTAACCAACGAGATGTCCATTTCAGCTCTATTTCAGTTATTCTAACTGGTATTCTCACTGTTATTCTCACAGTTATTCTGACAGGTCTTATTTTCAATTAAACGATTTACACCTGTGTCTGAACAAAGAGAATTGTCTGTGACCATGCTACAATACGAATTGTAGCATGGTCACAGACAATTCTCTTTGTTCAGGCACAACATTTAATTCATTCAACGTTTAATGTGGTTTATTCAGCGTAACATTATGCATCTCTATATGTAAATAAGTACTGAAAAGGTGATCCCTTGGAAGCAACAAACACAAACAAGAGAGAAAAGTTGCAGACTCGGTTTTATTGAGTCTGTCCATGAGAGGTAATTATAATATGCAACACCTCCCACGCCTCCTAGCACCGGCTAAAGCGATATTCTACTTTAAAGCTACACAGAATGGGCCTGATGATCTCAAAGGACCAGTAAATAATAACACTACTGATTTGTAGTTGGGGCGACTTTTTGTCAGCATAATACTTGCACTATACCTACTGAGCTATGTAGCTGTATTCAGTATCATCGGCTGTCGATATTGTATTGAGGTAGCTATTGCAGTCTACGGCAGTTATACCATAGCAATGTATATGGCATACAAGTACCTTTAAAATAATAAAATAATGTAGACCTTTTATGTATGCAGGTAATCATGTATCCATCGGTGTATTGTAGAAACAGGTTACTCCATATGCACATTAAAGATCTCACTGAAGGTCTGTGTTAATCAGTGATACAAAAAACTAACAAACCCTTCTTCGGAAATGAGGCTGCATGCCATGACATTAAATTACAATTGATTTTGTTCAGTATCAGTAGAAAGAAATAGAAATAACTCATTCTTCATTATACCTCCTACACAGTGATAATGTACATGTACCTATACTTGCTATGAAGTTTATATTTTAGCATCTGCATACCCTAGTTAAGTATAGCAAGAAACCAGGACAGATACTCATAATGTAATAACAGCAGTCTGCAGCTAGCATTTGTGCCAGACCATAAAGGAAGTGGGACATAGTCATGACCTCTTGCTATCACATGAAACTATCCATCTTGCAAGTGTGTATTTAAGTTTGCATTTGCGATTGGATAGTGATTTGGGATAAGCATGTTATTTCTACGATCATGTATTTTATCACTTACATCTGCCCATGGATTTCCCTTCACAAAGAAGACAGAACATACTTTCATGACAATTGTAAATATTAACTTAAGTATATCATACAAACACATACTATGTTGGGGCCTTCTTAGATCAAGTTATTAAATTGCTTAAACCAAGGATTTGTACAATAACTTATTGTACAAATCCTTGCTTAAACATACAAAAACTGATTTTAATTCTCAACAGAGCAAATCTAAACCATTTTATGCAAAAAGAAAAAAAAAGAAAAATGGTGTAACATATTACCATAATGGCATTCTATATTTTCTGTAATCCCCTGAGCAATATTACCACCGTATAAATTAACTGTGTTTAATACAGGCAATCTTGAAGCTGCTTAGCATTAATCAATTCGCGTCTGACATAAAATTTAATTAAATTTTGAGTTTTAATTTGCTCTTATTAGTCAACCAAATAAAAGGTTTACATATCATATTGCTGCAATATCACCAATAGTTAGTAATATACAAAAACAAAGTCAATTTGATTAATATAAATGACTGAACAATTGCATATATGTGGAAAAGGTATATATTATATAATAAAAAAACAAGATTCCCATGTGTCCCTTTAAATTTATAATTGGGATTATCCAACGACTTCAATGCTTTCAGATGTGAACTGCCATCCAAAGCTGACAGAATATTATCAATCACACACAATTGTTTAAACATACAAAGGATATATATTTCTTCTTTTTTTCACTGTGATACAGCTGTTTTGTAGTTGACATCGTCTTTGCTCCTTATCTAAAGGACCTTTGGAAACGGCCGAGCACGACACATACGAAATATTGCAGTCTCGGTTTGATTGAGACTGTTCATGAGCGGTAGTGAAGTATGCTAGCTACCGCTCACGCCCTCTAGCCCCGGGTTGAGCAGAACTCAATATTAATAAAATCAATAGTACACAATTTTAACCATCCCGAAGATGGAATGTATATTTCTTCCCCATGTCGTACGGCGTATGGTCCCAGTATCTAATAAAATTAAATGCCCCGAAGAGAGAAATAAACATAATGGAATTTAGTTGGGAGCAGCGGTTATGAAGCCTGCATATCACAAGTAACAGTCAAAAGACTAAATTAAAAAGCAGACAACATATCCTATAAGTGGTTAAACATACCCAGAGCCTTTAATCGGCCGGAGTAGTGGAACCATTGAATCGAAAATTAAGTAAGAAAACAAAAAAAATGAAAAAGTACAACCGATAATTAAATATAAGTATCGGGCCCAGCGATCTCCAAAGATCGAATGAATAACAGTACTGATTGCAAGCGCTGGGAGACATTTCACAGCAGTCCAGATGATATGTTAATGTTGCAGTCACATGTAAATGATGATTGTGTAATTATCCAATGCAGGTTTTCAATGCCTGACAGAAAAAATGTACATGTCAAGTCATAGAAAACCATTTAAATATATGCATAGGATAAAGACACTTTCTCTTCTTGAGAAGAGTGTTATTCTGTAGTGACATCTCATCTTTGCTCAAAAGGTTCTAGGTCCAGTCTCCATATTTTATCTAGAGGTAAATGGAGCCTGGTGTGTTCATCCCTGTTTGGCACCATATAACCTTTCTTGTGTTGGTGCGCCGTAATGTCCCAATTTATCTTTGCTCATATGATGTATTAAAGATGCTGGTTCCAACATCCCATACCAGTTGTAATGATCCAGGGCTGGACAATTCCACTTGTCTGCTCGCCATGGTGAGTGAATACGTGTATGTTATAATTGTATCCAAACATACCAAAATATCAATTAATGAAGTCAATAAAAAGAATCCAGTGAATGCCATAATTCAGTAAATGAATAAAATAACTGTCTGTCAAACTCAATGAGTTTTAGCTCGACTGATCTCTGCTAATGCCGTGGTGCGGCGTCCGTCGTATGTCTGTACACTTATATTTGTAGCAACTACTCCTCTGAAACTAATTAATGGATTTTCATGAAACTTTACAGAAATGTTGCCCATGAAGTTTAGTTGATCCTAGCAAAAAATCATTTGCTTTTTACTGTATGATGCTGTTCAGCAAAAAAGTATACGCATCACGGCTTATGTTTATTGATGAAGTAGATAGTACGACAGATTAGCTCAATTAACTCAGTTGGTAGGTAGAGTATCGGAAAGGTAGTCCGAAAGTAGGAAGAACGAAAAGGTCCCGGGGTTGAGTCCGGATTCGGCTGCACATTTGTCTAGCTTTCATGACGGTGTGTGATTCAGCCATTGTCGATCCAGACTGGATCATGACTAGATAGCATTTCGAAGTTCGGACCATGTCATATCTGTCTGGGAACGAACTGAAATGTGTTGAGGTGGAGGTGGTATGTCACGATTCATACACTTACAGGTAGACTTGCACATACCGCATAATCAGACATGAACTGTGCTCGTGCTATAAGTTTTAGGAGGTTGGCTGTGAAAGGACGTAGTGATGAGATTTTTTTTTAATTCATATTTAAAACTTCTTTGGTATAATTTAGATTCAAAATTATCAAAAAAAGGCTAGGTCACCACGCTTTTTCCCCCCACTAGACGTCATTGAAGAATGCACGTATTTCTAATTTCAAAATTTCACTAAAAAGAGGAAAAATATTGTCATTGAACATTTTCACAATTGTTTTCATAACATTACGTTTATTGAAAACAACAATTAATTTTCGATTGCATATATACATATCTTTCAAATCATACAAAAGCAATTGTAATCCTCGTTCGTCTTTTTACTTTAAAAAGCAAACATATATGGACCGTACCCCACCCACTTTTGTTTTTCCCGAAAAATTAATTCAAGATAAAACAATATGTTCTAATGATCAACTTTTTTTAAAACTTGTATATGTCAAGGTCCTATGACATTTCTTTCAAAACAAGTAAAAAAAATTATAGGTCACCAGGCTTCTAATGATTTTTTATTAAAAATTATTTAAATTACACCCATTTTGGAGTTATTTTGACATTTTTAATGTAAAATACTGTACACACAATATTGACATGGAGATCGAAAATAAAATTAGCTCAGTATCTACTTTTATATATGTATTCCACTACTGAAAATCATAAATCTGATTTATTCTATAGCAAAAGGATAAATTCTACTCAGAGCTACCCATACCCCCTATTTTGTTGACAACAAAAAATGATCACAAATGACGGAAAAAATACGAAAAAAATTTGGTATGTTATCATCTTAAATCCTACATTATATCCATATCTACTAGAATGGAAAAAATGAAACAATTCTGTTGTCAAATAAAACTATGATTTAAAAAATAAAATGTTAAGACTTGAAGATGTCAAAACTTGCCCAGCCAACATCCTTAACCTATTTCATATTATATTATTTTATCATCCTATCACACATAGTTTTAAATTATTATGTTTTCGTTTTGAACTGGATGCTTTTTATGACAAGTACATAGATGAGAGAGCATACCTTTACAAGTTGCAGTGAGAGTAAATAGGCGCTAGGTTTAGCAGATTTCTCTGACAAGCGTCTCTCATTTCGACAACCTTCTAAACGGTTCGTAAACAGGTATCACATATAAAAATGTTTGGCACATCCTTGGACAATTGTACATTCAAAACTGACAGTAAATCATTATATATCATTATATGCCGTCAATATGGTTCGCATGGCTACATTTTTTAAGCTTCTTACATGTCCTGACGTACTTTTATCACATGCTAGACATGCATTTACCCTCTTGACAGGCGTAGCAAGTATCGGTTTATAGGCAAATGCCATTTTGAAACAAATTACCTTGTAAATTTAGGAAAAAAATAGAAAAAACACTGGTCGCGAAATTACAAAATCTTCTAACGCCGCCATTGTGAAAGTAGTTCACTCCCAACATGCCTCGCGCTGAAGTACACAGGTCAGAAGCGCAGCGAACCGGTCTGCATTTAATAATAAGCATATTTCATGTACTGATCATTGGGACCCTGCTTAGACTAATATACTATTTCGTCTAGAAAAGTTTATTGTCAAAACCTTAATAAGTTAGTGATTGCATGGACCGATGATGGTGTGGTATATTAAATACTTATTTGTGCTACTTTCCACGTTATTCAACATGGAGGCTTTTGCCTAACATAAATGAGGAAAAGTCTCCAAATTGTTCGTAAGGCCGCCCTTACGCTGCCTTAATCCAGAATGTAAGGCCGCCCTTACGCTGCCTTAATCCAAAATGTAAGGCCGCCCTTACGCTGCCTTAATCCAGAATGTAAGGCCGCCCTTACGCTGCCTTAATCCAGAATCGTTTGTATGCTATGTAGGTCAGTTGTTTTGGTTGGTTGTTTAGCCTGACCAGTGGCATGGCTAACTTGTGATTATTGATGTATCTTATATAACAGAGCAATACGCCACTTGCTTGGTTAATTGGTTAATTAGTGTCAGGTTGCATCGGTCACGTGATCTGAACTGTACAGTTCATAGTCCTGATATATTTATCAAGCTAATGTCTACTAGAGATCTGTGCAAATCAAACGTACGATTAGTATGTACCCCTGTAGGATCCATTGAACAATGTACTGACATTTTTAAGTTTAGTTGTATTCTTTTACAATTGTTACTTTACAACACACATATATTAACGTTTTATATGAATATGAAATCCAGAATATTAAACATTATGTAATTATTATGTTCTATTTTGTGTTCCTTAAATTATTTTGAGGAGCATACAATGGAACACATGGTCAATGCTGTCGTAATTTGACACATGCACCAGAGAGTTCGGAGCTAGAACCCGTTAATTCCATGGAGACACGAGGAATCCGAAATGGAAATGCATGTAGGGTAAGACAAGCCAGTTTGGAGCAGAAAAAGTACATGCTTATATTATTCAACACCATTTATATTGGTGGCCATTTTGATTTTTTTTTCTCTTCAAAAGGATTGAGTTAAAAGACTGTGCATGAATGAGATTCTTTTTTTTGAAATATGAACTAAATGACATTAAGGTTTATTGCATGTAGTTCCTATAATAAAACGTAATCCTTCTGTTTTTGTTGGAAATATATAGCAGGCACTATAAGTAAGGGAAAATAGCTCATTTCTAATTCGATTTTGTTGTTGTATGTACAGGAAGTGTATTGATACGTTTTACTGGATTACTGATGCACGTTTTCCAAATTTCAAATCTATGAATACACTTTGTGAGCAACCATCAATGAAAACAACTATACCATGCACATGTTCAGTAAACAAACACGACTATTCTTACGTGTCTTGTGACCCCATCTTTTCCGGTGATTTTTCAAGTGGAAACCTAATTTTCTGTATGTAAATTACACTGCTGCATTATCCATAATTGAGTTGAAGATGCAGAAAGTCATTAATATGTGACATTTTAAGATTGGTTAATTGGAGAAAATAATTGGTAGTTTCGTACCTTAATTACGTTAATTTTCAGAACATGATTTAAAATGCCGTTTGAATCTGTAAAAGCATTATAAAACGAGTTTTAAATTCATCTGTATTTCATAAACAAATATTTATTTGTTCGTGTTTTCTCTAGAAAATGATTTATTTTATCAATGTTTCAGATCGAAATGGTCATACGTCAGTGTATGGCGTTTTATGACATACAAAAGGGAGTATAGCGCTTGTACATATTCCAGTGTGAATCTATTTTTAGAAAGTCTTGTAATGCTTAACTCCGCCCACGAATGCCGCCATCTTGAAATTCGGACAAACAATCGCAGAAGTCGGTAGAATAACGAACGATCGATTGATCTACTTTATAGTTTTCGTATACTTAATTGTGCTTAATTTATATACTCAACATGGTCACAACAAAACATTGCTGCTGGGGAGAGTGCAAAAGTGATTCAAGAACGGGTGAAATGCGAGAAATCTATTTCATTGGGTTCGGGAATGGTTTTCCAAAGCCAGACAAAGAACGAGAAAAGTGTCTCCGGTGGGTAGAAAGTTGCGGCCGGAAATATTTCACGTTAGGCAACGTGAAAAAGGATACCTACATATGTTCTCTTCATTTTGTTGGTGGAAATGGTCCTACGGAAGAAAATCCGGACCCGATTAAATGTGGGAAGCAGGTAATTTGACTTTTGTTTACGGTGCTTTATAAACCGAAAGTAGTAACGCGTATAAATTCGGATGTAGTAGTACCCGGATAAAATACATCGTATAATGTAATTAACTATTGATCACTATTTAAAACATGCGAAATGTCGTGTCTCTACAGAAAAAGGTGTGCTATATCAATATATGCAAGCTAAAATGAAAGTAAATTGTGTTGTTTTTCTTTCACTATATTTACATGTGTGAAATTAAAAGTAAAGTGTGTGTTTGCCGTTTGTATTTTTAGCGGCTATACCGCCCGTGTTCGTTGGAAACTCGGGTTAATTTTGTATTTAATGTTTGTATAAACTGACTTTAAATGAATATTGTTGTATCTTGTTAATTCTCGCATTCAGACAGGAGTTATTCAGGGGTTGATATTAGGTCAACTACTGTTTATACCATACTAGTTTGTGCTTATTATACAAACCTGCTTTATATTTTATTACCACTATTGTTAATGAAATACTGCTTCTATGCAGTAAACCAGAAGTAATATCAGCAATGTTTTGAATTAAGTTTTAAATTATATTGCAGGTTACCAGGAAAAGACGAGCACCTGTAGTCAGACAAACCTACAAGTCGATCAAGCAGAGACGCTTAGAGACAAACGAGGCAGTCGTGGGGTTGCTGCTTCTGCCGGAGACACCAGTTCATAACATGGAGCCCTCAGCAGAACCTTCAACATCCGACACCCAAGAAATGTTGTATACAGCTACACCATTATACACTGAGCAAGACGTAATAAGTATTGGTACAATGTGTAAGCCAGACACAGAAAATAAACAATGTCAAACAGAAAAACAAGCATCTTCCGATATTGTGAAACTGAGCATTCAAAATAAAATTCTGGAGAATGACTTAAAAATAAAACATTCGGATTTTGAAATTAAAAACCCTACATGTACCAACAAAAATAATGTATCAAAGCACATTTTCATGATAGATTTTGTGTGGAGTCTAATGACAAGGATGATGACATTGCCTTCAAATTTTACACAGGTTTGACATTTGCCCAATTCATGTGTTTATGGGAGTTCCTGGGAGACAGTACCAAAAAAATTACCTATTGGAATTCAGGGGTAAGAAACCCAAATACTACACCAAGTAGAAGACCTGGAAGACGACGAAAATTGTCTCCGATGGATGAACTTTTTATGACACTTATACGGTTAAGATTAGGGCTGCTGAATCAAGATCTAGCCTACCGCTTTAAAACGAATACTCGCCAAGTTTCACCTTGTATTCTCACTTGGATACAATTGCTATACAAACAGTTTGGTACTCTTCGATCAGTAATGTTTGCCTCAAGAGAAAAAATACGAAAACATTTACCAAAATGTTTTAAGAAATATAAAAATATTCGTTGTATCATAGACTGTACCGAAGTTCATGTCCAGCAACCAGGCAATTTTAAAGCAGCGGGAAATCATTATTCCTCCTACAAAGGTCATGCAACATACACATTTTTAGTTGCCATTGCACCTAATGGGGCTATTGTTTATGTAAGTGATGCCTATGAAGGGAGTATAAGTGACAAAGAGATTGTTCAAGTTTCAGGATTTCTTGACCATCTCAACCCCGGAGATGTCATAATGGCTGATCGCGGTTTTTTGATTGACGAAATGCTGAATGAAAAGCATGTGAAATTGGTGAGGCCGCCCTTTTTAGGAGGACGACACCGCTTTACACCGCAGGAAGAGGCAGCGACCAAAGATATTGCTAAACACAGAATTCATGTTGAACGATCAATTGAAAGAATGAAAAAATTCAAACTTCTTCAAAAAATAATTCCCCAAAAGCTCCAGCCTGTCTTTTCGCAATGTGTTTTTGTGATAGGTTGTCTAGTGAACTTTCAAACGCCTCTTGTCAAGTGAATTGTATTTAAATAAAAACATGTCGGTATATGATAAAAATGTAGAGCAGCCACTAAGTACGTTTCTTTCGATCAGTTCGTGAACAAACATATTTAAAAAGGATTAAAAGGCTTTAATCCTTTTCAAATATGTTTGTTCACGAACTGATCGACAGAAACATACTTAGTGGCTGCTCTACATATTTCAACGTGACATTGATAAGTGTTGTAAATGAATTAGTTTTCTTAATGAATAATGTTGTTAAAAAATATATTCATGCAAGAAACTTAGACTTCCTTTTTTTGTATACTGTTTGTTTCACTTATTCTGTCGGCATATGATAAAAATGTAGAACCGTGAACTGATCGACAGAAACATACTTAGTGGCTGCTCTACATATTTCAACGTTACATTGATGTGTTGTAAATGAGTAAGTTTTCTTAATGAAAAATGTTATTAAAAAAGATTCATGCAAGAAACTTAAGACTTCCTTTTTTTGTTTTGTATACTGTTTGTTTCACTAAATTATTCTTTGACAGTTTAAAGGGACACATGGCAATCTTGATTTTTTTTTAAAAACTTGTGGCATCCCGTATTAATTATAAGAATAGTACATATTGTTTTTGCATATTACTAACTGTTCTTTACATTCACCAATAACATATTCCTATGGAAGTATAAGAAGGAAAAGTTGAAAAATTAAAATTGCATTTTAGTATAAATGCAGTCAAAATAATACTGGTTTAATAATCGAGCGGCTAATTTAAACATGTTTAGCCCCCGTGTGGTTCCCGGGGGCCTCGTTTGGTCACGGGGCAAAGAATATGGCCACTGCAGATCCCTTTTTTATCTCGATGTACGTGGAGAATGAGTCTGGCATGTTCATGCCTGTTAGGCGCCATATAACCTTTCATGTGTTGGTGCGCCTTAAAACCCAATTCAATTCGATTAACATGTTTGATGCTTGATATACAAGACTTCAAGATTTCCATGTGTCCTTTTAAGTATCGTAAACAAATCATTATTGATTGATTTGATGCTATTTGAACTGCCTACAACACATTTCAGGTCATACAGAGATATCTCTCTCTCCCATAATGGAGGAATAATGGTAGTTAGCTGGTTCTTAAACTTGTCCAAGCTTTCGTTGATAACTAGAATCGGACAAAGTTTGATAAAGATCAATGCAAAATGAAAGTGCTCGAGTGTTAATAACAAAAGTTAACGGACGGACAACATGCTATTCCCTAAGCTCTCCTGGCTTTTGGTCAGTAAAGCTGAAAAAGAAGAAAAGACAGCAAAACCGTTAACGTGTTGTGTGACTTGCTTACGATTGTCTTCCCTGACCGATAACTGAACTTGCATCTCGGCCAAACATTTTTCAATTGGAATAAATATAAACACAAGTACTACTCAACTACTTCACTGTACTCAACAACAAGTTAAAAGTTACATTTTTTTTTATTTGTTGTCAGTAAAAGCATATAAGATATATACACATTAACAAAAACATATAACAAATTCAACAATAGACAAGTTACTAATATACAGCAAGGAAAAAATGGATTTAAAACAACTTGATCAAGAGTAGTTTTAAGTGACACAGTATAAAGTTGAATGTTTTTGCATATATATATAATTAATACTATTCTTCAATTAACTATAGAAAATTAAAAACACAAACTGAATTGTATATATGCAAGGCTGGTCTAAAGTCAAAATGATAAAAATGATAATGGATTAATAAATAGATACACCAATTTTGATACTTCATAGAAACTTCAAGATTGCCATGTGTCCCTTTAAGATCGAAAAATCATGGTATGGCGCATCAGTGATCAATTTAAAAGTTATGATGCAAGATATGAACATTTAATGCTAGTTTAAACATGAATCTAGATGCATCAATTTTGAAAAAGGATTGGGATGAATGTCATTTAAGTTGCTTTCAAATTAAAAAAGTCATATAGCGCCAAGCAATTAACATTTGATGTACTTATTTTAACGCTAAAAAACAAAAAATAAAAGTTTAAAATTTGACTTTATGGCACAGAGTTATTTTATTTTCACTCTGTTTAATGCTATAACAAAAAGTTTTATTTGCTTTACATACATACGATATACGGGCACTTTCTGAAAACTAACCTCAGCATTTAATTTTGATCTGAATTGGATTAACAGCTCGATGGCATATTTTAAATCAAAAAGAGCCATCTCCCTCTCAAACAATTTAAACAAGTTTAAACGGTACCAGTTCACGGGGAATTCTCATTTCAAATATTTCTGGGCAAATGTACGAGTGGTGAAATTCAATAAGCTTCTCTTTTAAAGATAACCAAAATTCTTCATCCAATCTCACCCTTTTTACGAGAGTTTCTTTGCTGGACCAAACAACAAAGTCACTAAATTTGAGTCCGGTTACTCCCATTTGCATCTGAATTTGGTAATAGTATGGGTGAGTCTTTTTTAACACAATTTCACCGTCACTAGTGTGTTCTAAGCAAAATCTGGTGCTCTGTTTTTCTGACAAAACTGTTTTGAAATCTGAAATTTCCTTGTCTTCAAGGATTTTTGGACACTTCAATTCCAAAATCCCATAGCGTGTTGGCTCAGTCAGGTCCAAAATAAGTCCATCAGGGCTGGCTGCTAATTCTGGATTCACGCCATTCACCCAAAAGCACGTCTCTATAACCTTTAGATTAGCGCTGTCTTGAGAAAGCTGGTAAGCATGCCTAGCTACAGGTTCATTTTTGGTACCATAGACTAAGGCGCAAGTTGTAATTTTGTCTGTGCTCCAGAGTTGCCTATTTAAATAGTTTGAAATAGCAGACACGGATTTCAATGAAGCAGTAGTTTTGCACAGCGATGCCGTTATGCGCACTCGGCGGTGGCTGTACCACTCATCACTGCCTTGTGTCTTGACCAACTCAAATGGAAAGTCACTTTCAGATGGCACTTTCAAGTTCTCCAACAATAAAGCTGACTGCTGCTTCAGTATAACACGTCGATCGTCGTCTAATTCATAGTCATTATATTGATGCTGTAGAAGTGACATCCACATGCTGTCGGTCTGATTGGACTTCCCAAGACACCATAGCATACTTTATTTAGTTCTTGTTCACTACATTGAACAGTTGATGGTGCCCTGGGATCAAAGTTAATCACTTCAGTTATCTTCTGTTTTTTCGTGCTATATATTGAATCTTGCACTTTTTTGGCTGTTTATCTTTTTTTCTTCCTTGGTTCCATGTACATGGCAATGACGTTCAACTCAAAAGAGGTATGTGTGTGTGTTGCCACTATTTTCATTATAATCCACAAGAGCATAAAGAAGTGCGGTGACATGGCTGCACCTTCCCATTGCTGAAGCAACACAAGTGCATGATGCATCTCGAACGAAGCCAGACAATTGTGACAGTGTAACAGTTACATCGTACAAAACATTCACTCGATACGATGCCATAACCTTGGCTTTGATGAAGTAATGACCTTGCTTCGCACAGTCTTGCATTTTTTGGACATGTCCACTTTCAAAGAATGTCAGTCCCTTTTTTAATGGCTTGGCAGTATGAAGATCTTCAATGTCCTCATCTTCATCCTCGCTCTCATTCAATATCAAACTTTTATTGATAAATTGCACCGACTCTATTATGTGGTGATGTATGTTCCCCCAATGAAATGTTTGGGCATTTCTGCTGCATGGCCAGGAAATTTTCTCCAACCGCTATATGGCAGTAATGGAACATCTGATGATGATGGTGCTGTCAGTTTAACGGATTCGTTTTTCAAACTATACCACTTTCCGCCATCAACACTTATGGATAAGTTTTTGTCTTCCCCTGCAGCTATGCAGCTATGTATCCCGATACAACCACTTTTCGCACACAACCTGAATTCGAACACTTCCGTATAAACAGCGGAAATAAGAATGCGTGCCCTCATTTGCATACAATGACCTGATTATTTTGACAGCTACTCCTGCAGAATGTCAACATGACAATATAAACAAAAATGGAGATACGAGAGACATTATTCAAATAAAAAACTGACCTCAATATGTATTTCAGTCAATTTCACTATTCCATAATAGTCCTTTCCTTAAAACTTGATTAAAACCATTTTTTGATTGATTACAAACTAAACAGCTGTCGTCTGCACAATTGCTGACGTAATCTCATGATCTACTTTCCCTCCAAAAAGTCAGAAGTATACTGCAGATAAAAAAATAATCATTTTAAAAAATTACCCTCTCTTATGTTATTTTACTGAAAATATTTAAAAATAATCTGGAAAATGTGTGGTCTACAAGCACTTCTTTCTCTCAAACCTCAACATGTTTACTCAAATTAGGAATGTTAATTGTGGGAAGATGTGACAATTTGAGAATTGGGTGTATTTATCATTTTCAACTCATGTAAGGGTCATTAAGAAGGGGAGACACCTTGTTTTGCCTTTCATGTGCACCTGAAACATTACATTAAAACACAACATTAAAAATAAATTTCAAATACTTTCTAAAAGTTATTTTCATGGGTTAACATTAGTTTTTAACTGTTGAGAAGTGTTGACTATATGTTAAAACTATTATTGGGTACAAATGTCTGTTCTGCAGTATACTTTTCATGTTTACCGGAAGTGCTCGAAAAGAGGTTGGATGTTCCGTTAGGAATGAGGTAAGTAGGTCGTCATTTTGCTTAAAAAATGTAAACAATACAGGTCATGCCAATTTGGTAGGATTCTGCAGAATTTTAGTACTGTAATTAATAAAAACATTGACTGGAACAGAAAAGTCTTTTATTTAAATTTAAGGTTTTAATCTCATGTTTTGTCCTTATGTGTGCGAAAACTGGTTGTGCCGGGATACCCTGAAAATATATTGAAAAATAAACAAATAAATAACTGAGTGTATCTGCTGATAAAAATGAATACTGTTGTAAAGATCAAACATTTAGACAATCACATGTTTACCCAAGTCGAAATTATACGTCAATTTTATTTAAAACCAGCATTACGTTTTCCCGTTTACTATGTATACATGGGTGGGTGGGGTAACATTTATTTTTACATTCGTCGTTAACTCGTTTCGTGCTTTAAAATTATTGGAGGCGGGTATATATAGTCATTATCGTAAGAATTAAGATTGGTTTACATCATTTATAAACACAATATATAATCTTGGTTCGTATAAACACAATATCAGTCGATTTAAAAAGCGTTATGATTGTTGAAGAAAGTTGTTTACACCAGACTTGTTTTCCTCACCTTTTCAGTATCTTAGTTCTGTCGCCTGTTTTAGGTAGTCCTCGGCATTCTAGCCATCTCAATAACTGTGTATTCGAATGTTTTTCTACCGATTCATACACAAATTTAGCCCCAGGTATATCTTTTTCTTCGAGAGTGACAACTATAAACGCATCGCTAGCTGCCATTGTTCCTAGTTTGTCCGAAATATCGATCACGTGATAGACTGTACTATTTTTAGCATATGACCGCATAGTCTGTGACGTTGCAAAAGAGGGATATCGTACAAACGCTATTGGGAATTGTTTTTATGCCCCCGAAATTTTTTCGGGGGCATATAGTAATCGCACCGTCCGTCCGTCCGTCCGTCCGTCTGTCCGGATTCTGTCCGTCATTCCGAAGTTCGTGTCCGGACCGTAACTTCACAACCCCTGCAGGGATTTTTAAATATCTTGGCACAAGTGATCACCATAACAATACGATGTGTCCCCTGCAAAACCCAGGTCCGTACCTCAAAAGTCAAGGTCACACTTGAAGTTCATAGGTCAAAAACATGTACGCAATTTCGTGTCCGGACCGTAACGTCACAACCCCTGCAGGGATTTTTAAATAACTTGGCACAAGTGATCACCATAACAAGACGATGTGTCCCCCGCAAAACCCAGATCCGTACCTCAAAGGTCAAGGTTACACTTGAAGTTTATAGGTCAAAAACAGGTACGTAATTTCGTGTCAAAACCGTAACGTCACAACCCCTGCAGGGATTTTAAAATTACTTGGCACAAGTGATCACCATAACAAGAAGATGTGTCGCGCGCAAAACCCAGGTCCGTACCTCAAAGGTCAAGGTCACACTTGCAGTTCATAGGTGAAAAACAGGTATGCAATTTCGTGTCCGGACCGTAACGTCACAACCCCTGCAGGGATTTTTAAATAACTTGGCACAAGTGATCACCATAACAAGACGATGTGTCCCCCGCAAAACCCAGATCCGTACCTCAAAGGTCAAGGTTACACTTGAAGTTTATAGGTCAAAAACAGGTACGTAATTTCGTGTCAAAACCGTAACGTCACAACCCCTGCAGGGATTTTTAAATAACTTGGCACAAGTGATCACCATAACAAGACGATGTGTCGCGCACAAAACCCAGGTCTTCAAGGTCAAGGTCACACTTGGAGGTCAAAAGTCAAATTGTGTCCGGTCAATAACTCTGGCATTCATGGACGGATTTTCAAATAACTTAGCACTAGTGCTCACCACAACAAGACGATGTGTCGCTCGCAAAATCCAGGTCTGTGGCCCCACGGTCAAGGTCGCATTTAGAGGTCAAATCGTGTCTGGTCAATAACTTTTGCATGCCTGGACGGATTTTCAAATAACTTGGCACAAGTGCTCACCACAACCAAATGAGGTGTCGTGCACAAATCCAGGTCCATGGCTCCAAGGTCAAGGTCATACTTAGAGGTCAAAGGACACTTCCGGGGCATTTATCACTTACAGTGATATTTCTTGTTTGTTGTTGTTGTTATTTTGTGTGTTTTATTAATTGTTCAAATACATTATTTCTATTAAATTGTTACAAATAAGATAAATGAGACATAAGCCACCAAAAACAGTACACAAAAAAAAGTAAAATAAAAGACTCGAAGGGGGATATGGTTACGTATACGCGCCAGTCTTAGTGTATTAAAAAAACGCAATCATTACGTGTTCCAAGTATTACCTTTCTTACTCTATCCAACCCCTTCTAGAAGAAGCGAAAATGGGGTTGGCTTGGGTATGAAATAAAAGCTTAATTGCGGCTTAAAAGTTTGCATGTTATAAGTAATTTAAACAGGTTATCACATTTTTTCAGTAAAATGTTTTTAACCGTGTTTTATTATCGAGATATCCATTATAGTATAATCCTGCTAATATAAATTTTGGCATCACTTAATGAAATTAAGGCAAGACCCCGTAATGGTATTGCAACGTGAGTGTCATTATACATGTATAATGTAGATATCGTTGTCGGTGATCCGCTATTATTCCTCTATGGCCTGATAAGACATGTTGTTTTTTATAATTATTAATTACTGCGCGTTATTATAGAAAATGTTAATGCTCCATCTATGTCTTTGAACCATTTTACGTTTCAAAACTGGTAATTTTATGATTTATCATTTTTTTAAAACAAATTTAGCCCAAACGCCTGATCAGGGTTTTAATAACCCTGACCTTATATACCCATTATGGGCTCCACTGAAAAGATAAATAAGTCCCTTGGTTCAAGGTCAGACCAATAAAGAGCCATTAAGAAAATCACTGTTATATCATCTGGGTATCCAAGTTCATTTTTTTGCTTCTGTGGTCAAAGCCTCACAGTAGGGACATGACTAATTGGACAGTGCAGTTTTATGTAACAGTTTAAGCATGTGACGGTCGCTCAATGGTATCTTGATAGTGTTTGTTCATGTTAAAACATAAAGTATTTGTCATGCGATGAAGTAATGAAAATGTATCTATATGAAATGAAAATAGCATTAGACAGACAGACAGACAGACAGGCAGGCAGGTAGGTCATAACTCCGCCAAAAATCATTCAACCAGAACACGGCGAATATATGCACAACTAGGCTTGGTACTGATCATCCCTGCAAAGTTTCGGTGACATCCGGCCAGAGGTTCAGGAGAACTAGTCCGGTCAACGTTTGATAGACAGACAGTGTGGACTGACGGACAGACGGCAAGACATTTTATTGACTTAGATATGTTTTATTTACTACTGTGATAAATAGAGTCCAACTGTTCCGCAAACATGGATTTTTCATTTAGAACAGCGCCCTAGTTAAAATTAGATGTGCAGTTTTGCAATTAGTTGTTGAAATTGGGTTTTTAGTTTCTAAAAAGTTATTAATTGTAAGGAAAAATAAGACTCCAAACGTAGACTCAAAAATTGACTCCAAAATAGTCACTCCATTGGAGTTAAGAACAAAAGAACATAACAAAGAACAAAAGTCAGAACTATATATTAGTTTAAAAAAATAAATTAAATAAGACTCCAAATTTAGACTTACAAAATTTGACTCCAAGTATTTACTCCACTCCACTCCAAGACTCCACTCTCCGTGTGGTTGCCGGGGCAGAATATCCCGCTAGAGGCAGAGGGGTAGGAACCGCCCAAACCCCCTTCATGTTCATTTTGTCATTTTTTTTAAAATGCTCATTCAATGTTTTCTTCATGACACCGCATATGCAAATGTGGAAACGTGGCTCCATCGTAAATGGAGTGTCTACAATAGAATATGCAGCAACTCTGCAGTTCTGCAGGTTAAAAGGTTATAGGCCCATTCTCCATATTCTATCTAGATGTAAATAGAGGATGAGCCCGGCATGTTCTTCCCTGTTTGGCACCATATAACCTTTCTCGTGTTGGTGCGCCGTAAAACCCCAATTCATTTCGAAGACTCCACACAAAGACTCCAATCTATACAATAGACTATGTCCATTCTACTCCCTGGAATATCAGAGAGAGTAGTTTGAAGCCAATAATTCAAAGGGGCTTAATGCAGACTATTTTATTTGATGCTTCGGCTGTCTCAAATATTATAAACATGAACAAAGGAATAAGGACGTGTGTAAGTTGAGCGAATGACCTTGAACAGCACATGATCTTTGACTCATTATCACCTGTGAACCTTTGTGTTTACAAACATCGCATACTCTCAATTCATTGGTTCCCTCAACAGCCAATGGAACTCTTAGACTGGTGTGTTCTCCTTTGTTTTGAAACTGAGGGAATTTGGTAAAACTGGCTATAAAGTCCTGTAGTATTTCTTTGCAACAAATTGTCTTTGTGTTCGTTGGTCTTTATAGCTCGATGATTTTTTTGCATGACTATATCAACATATAGTTGTAGGCTCAGCTGATAGCTTAAACTTAAATGAATAACACTACTATATATACCGGAAAAAAACTAATTACTCACTTTTGTATCTTAGCTAATATTCTTCGTTTAAATGGATTTCAGAGTGGTTTTGTGATAAGTATTTTGTTTTGAGCAATAGTTTGTAAAATATTAGTTTTTAGCTCTACTGGCCAAAGGCCAGGAGGGCTTATGCGATCACTTTTCGTCCGTCGTCCGCCTGTCTGTCTGTCTGTCTGTCCGTCTGTCTGTTAGCAATCATCTCCTCTGAAACCGTTGGAAGGATTTTGATGAAGCTTCATCCCAATGTTACTTGGGAGGGCCCCTCTCAGATTTGTGTTTTTCATGGCATCCAAGGTGGCCACCATGGCTAAAACTAGGTCAAATTTAAGGAAATTTCAAACGACATCGACGACGAAACGACTTATGCCATTATTGTGAAATACCATAAATATATGTTGCTTGGGTTGGCCTCTATCAAGTTTGTGTTTTTCGTTATCGTCGAATAGTCAAAATGGCGACTCAAAGTTAGAGTTATATAGGAAAAGGCTAAAAATGACATCTTTTTTGAAACAGCTTGAAGAATTTTGATGAAACTTCATTACAATGATCTTTAGGATAATCCCCCTCAAAATTGTGTTTTTCGCGGCCGGCAGTCATCCAAGATGGCCACCATGGCTAAAATTAGGTCAAATTTAAGGAAATTTCAAACGACAAATTTCAAACGACATCTCCTACAAAACCATTTGTTCGATTCTTGTAAAATATCATAAACATGTTCCTTGGGTTATCGTTGAATAATCAAAATGGCCGCCACAGCGACCAAAGTTTACATAGAGTTATATAGGAAAACGTTGAAAATGAAATATTCTCTAAAACCGATTGAAGGATTTTGAAGCAACTTAAATCATAATGATCTTTGGGATAGTTCCTCTCAGATTTATGCTTTTTGCGGCTGCCAGTCATGCAAGATGGTCACCATGGCTAAAACTAGGTCAAATTTAAGGAAATTTCAAATGACATCTCCTCTAAAACCACTTATTCCATTCTTGTGAAATATCATATTAATACATGTTCCTTGGGTTGGCCTCTATCAAGTTTGTGTTTTTCGTTATCGTCGAATAATCAAAATGGCCGCCATGACGACTCAAAGTTTACATAAGAGTTATATAGGAAAAGGCTAAAAATGACATCTTCTTTGAAATCGCTTGAAGGATTTTGATGAAACTTCATTACAATGATCTTTAGGATAGTCCCCCTCAGATTTTTGTTTTTCGCGGCCGCCAGTCTTCCAAGATGGCCACCATGGCTAAAATTAGGTCACAATTAAGGAAATATCAAACGACATCTCCTCCAAAACCACTTGTTTCATTCTTGTAAAATATCATAAACATGTTCCTTGGGTTGGTGTATCAAGTTTGTGTTTTTCGTTATCCATTCTTGTAAAATATCATAAACATGTTCCTTGGGTTATCGTCGAATAATCAAAATGGCCGCTACAGCGACCCAAAGTTTACATAGAGTTTTATAGGAAAACATTAAAAGTGACTTCTTCTCTGAAACCACTTGAAGGATTTTGCTGAAACTTAAATCACAATGATCTTTGGGATAGCCTCTCTCAGATTTATGTTTTTTGCAGCTGCCAGTCATCCAAGATGGCCGCCATGGCTAAAACTAGGTCACATTTAAGGAAATTTCAAACGACTTCTCCTTCAAAACCACTTATTCCATTCTTGCGAAATATCATATCTATCAAGTTTGTGTTTTTTCTTTATCGTTGAATCACCACAGCGATCCAAAGTTTACATAGGTTATATAGGAAAAGGCTAAAAATAACGTCTTTTCTGAAACCGCTTGAAGGATTTTGATGAAACTTCCTTACAATGATCTTTAGGATAGTCCCACTCAGAATTGTGTTTTTCGCGGCTGCCAGTCATCCAAGATGGCCACCATAACTACAATTAGGTCAAATTTAAGGAATTTTCAAACAACTCCTCCTCCGAAAGCACTTATTCCATTCTTGTGAAATATCATAAACATGTTCCTTGGGTTAGCCTCTATCAAGTTTGTGTTTGTGTTTTTTCGTTATCGTCGAATAATCAAAATGGCCGCCACACCACAGCGACCCAAAGTTTACACAAGAGTTATATAGGAAAACGTTAAAAATTACATCTTCTCTGAAACCGTTTGAAGGATTTTGATGAAACTTAATCACAATGATCTTTGGGTTAGTCCCACTCAGATTTATGTTTTAAAGGCGTCCAGTCATCCATTATGTCCACCATGGCTAAACTTAGGTCACATTTTAGGACATTTATCAAACGACATATTACCACTTATTCCATTCTAGTTAAATATCATATACATGTTCCTGTTGTTGGCCTCTATCAAGTTTGTTTTTTTGTTGTCGTCAAATATTCAAAATGGCCGCCACAATAACCCAACGTTTACATAGAGTCATATATAGGAAACATGTTTCTTGGGTTGGCCTCTATCATGTTTATGTTTTTGAATCACATCATAGAAGTAGAGCGTCTACAGGCCCACTTGGGCCGCTTGTTTGTATTAAATTGTCACATCTTTTGAGAGTTACCTATCCTTTATGTGAACACATGAACTATGCTGGTAAAACAAATGAACTATGCTGGTAAAACACATGAACTATGCTGGTAAAACACATGAACTATGCTGGTAAAACACATAACATGAATCAAAGTCTGCTTAAAGATATCAACTTGTTAAAACTGGTTTGCATAATATTAAAAAAAGCATGGAAGTTTGACCCATTTATGCAGATGTTCGGTCTATAGTAAAATGAAACATGAATAGTCATAAATTACCTCCCTTATAATTGTATATCGTTTGAAATTCAAGTAACTGTAATTCAGCGTAAACATTAAATAGTTTGGAAATTACTTTTGCAAACGCATTTGTAGTGCATTTGTAGTGGTAATGGTATTAAAACATGTTGTCGAAACAATTTTATTTGGTATATTTTAGAATTAGGAACACCGAAAGTTGCATTAATTCAAAGTACTTAACAAATTCCTAAGTACCCGGTTGTATAAGTGTTATAATTTATTTCTAAGTAAAAAACGTCGACTTGAAAGCAGACGATTTAAAGTCGTTATATATATATATTAACTTTATTCAGCATTAAACATTCAGTACAACGTTTATAGCCTACACACAATACATATTCAATACAGTGAGAACATCAAAAACATGGCATACAAAATCTACATTAAAGTTTACAGAGAAGCGTTATAGCTTTTTTTATTTCTTAAATGGAGAAAAGGTTGAAATGTAGTAAAGAAATTTAAAGTTGCATTTCATTTCGAAGTTTAAATGCATAATAAACATATTTTGATAAGCTTATAATTGTTCTGTTCGAGTTATTAGACATTAACGCATCAAATTTGTTTATCGTGGGCCATCTGCAAAAGTAAGGTTTAAAATATTTCTGTCTTAAGTGTCTATATATTAACATACAAGCAAAAAATGGTATTCGTTTTCTACTATATTTTGGGTACAATGTATACATTTCCTATTTTCTCGCGGGATATTTAGATATCTACCATTTTCAATGGCTAAATTGTGAGAGGAGAGTCGAAATCTACCCAGTGCTATTCGGAATTTGTTATCATCTAATAGGTTCAAATATTTTTCCATATCAAAACTGTGTTTATAGCGGCAGTATGATTCTAACCTGTTAGAGTTATTGATATTTGAATACCAACTTTGATGATATGAGTCAATCAAGCGTTGTTTTATTAATTCAAATGGAATATCTGCTTCAAATTGATATAACCAAACATCAGAAAATCCAAGGTTGTCAAGGATATCTTTAATTTGGTTATATTGTAGTTCAACCGTATCTCCAATCAAGCGTGACATACACAACACATTGAGAATATTATTGACATATTCTTAAATGGGTACTTACGACTTTTGACTAATATATATAATGACACACAGTTATTTAAGATTGGTATATACTATTATTATTATTATTATTATTATTATTCATTATTATTATTCATTATTATTCATTATTATTATTATTATTATTATTATTATTCAAACAAATTATTATTATTATTATTATTATTATTATTATTCAAACATGCAAATTAGATGGGTGGTATTGTGTCCGTGGATCGATTCAGACTTTTGTCCACGTATAATATCGTCAGTTTGTTTTGTCCGGCCGATGGGCTTGTTTCTGTATGCATTACGAATAATACGAAAAGTCTTTAGTAGCAGATTTAGTGAGAACCAGAACGTTCTGGTTTTCTTGGCAATCAAGATGCAATCACTCATTGCTTGACCGCAACCTGCTGTGAAAACTAATCATGTCATGCTTAGCTCCATCCTATATAAGCGGCCAACCACAACATCGAAATCATTCAATTCAACAAATGCAAAGTTAACGTAGTTTCAGTTAGAAATTTCTTTGACAAACGCATTATGAAGATTTTAGCTATTTTAGCGTGTATGGTGGTCGGAATTATTGCCGGTAAGTAATTAACTTGTTTCGTTATATATTTATAGTGTTTGTTTCTTTAATTCCCTTCAGAGTAGGAGATTTTCACAATATATTTACATTAAACACAAAATCATACAAAATCATATCATTAATATTTTGTCTCGTCTCTTAATAATACTATATATAATAGTTTTTACATATATATTAAGTATGATTATGTAAACGATGAGATGCAATAAACAAATACGCAATACTTCTAACCGCAATCTTAAATTCAAACACGTTAAGTGCTTCAGTAGTTCGCCAGGAAACATTTCTTATACATTATTACATCTGTGGCGGGTGTATTAATATTATTTATAAATAATTTACCATTTTTTGTCATAAATATGAAAGTACTTGTATAACTTTATATTATCACAGACTATCATGAATTATCTCTCTTTTATGTCGCTAACTCGCCATAATGATTGTTAAATATGATGTATTTCTTTATATCCATTTCTGTTTACATATGTACATCTTGGAATAAATATTTTGCATTTGAATAAACATCCCTTGGTTAATCCGATGCTATGTTTCTCATAGTTTTCTAGATTAAATTGACACACGATGATCTGAAATATATTCAAATTCGACAGTAAGTCTAAACCGACCGCAGTCTAAACCGACAGTAAGTCTAAACCGACCGCAGTCTACAGTTCAAAATTATTTCCTAACAAGTGAGTGCTTCAGTTCGTCAGCATCGGCGTAGCTACTATTAGGCCATATAGGGCCGGACTATACACATTTGAAAAATGAAAACAGAAATGACTTTAAAAAAAAACTGAAGCCGGTGGTGGGGATTGGAGGAGGGGGTGGGGTTAAGCGTCAGAAACGGGCTTTGAAAACAAACGTTTGACCCAATTTTTTTAATTTAAATTAAACTGTAGATCATTAACATGTGTTTCTTATTTTATTTTATAATATAATTGATATAATAAAACTAAGTTAAACAAAAAATAATATATACATGTATATAATACATCATTTCAATAGGTAGACACGTCTTAGAATAATACAGTGTAGGTAATTCAACTTTTAAAAAAAATAATTCTTAAACTACCACAGTTTTTTTTTCTTCAGATAGACACCAAAACGCACCATTGCATAGCTAAATTAAAAAAAAAATGAGGTGTGTGTACAAGACATAAGCTAGTTTATTTAAACATTTCAGTTGTTTTGAAAAGGTAAAGACTACCTCTTTATACACATGTTCTTATATCGAAATCAAATATTATAATATGTGTCATAATAATTAATTATAAATGGTCCTCCCCGACCAAATGACAAAGAGAGTAAATGGGTTTTAATGCGTAACATCTGAGAGAGAAACACAATTTTCTCCCAGTTAACATGTATATTTCGTATGTTTTTAACAATGGTAAATGTAATTTTCCTTTTCATTTTATTGTTTATTTTCATTATAATGATTTCTGACTTTTGGTTTAACGTTGGTAGTATATAATAAGTACACTACTCAACTTTTATAATCGGTCCCATATTTGTTTTTGAAAATAACATGAATACTAAAAACTGGAAATCACCGAAACACATACCAATATTTTATTAAGTTTATTAACAAGTTTTAGTTCAATCAAGGCAGATTAAGTTTTATAAATCGCTAGCGATATTTGTTAAACGACGCCAGTTAAAATTTCAAATGAAAATATGAATTATTAAAATATATATAATTCTTTGAAAAGTGACTGATTATAAAAGTTGAGTAGTGTATATATAACTTAGTTTAATTTTAGCTTTGCAGAATATTCATTTTTATACTAGATTTCATTCATATTTTTAGAACATTTTTGTTATTATTATTATTATTATTATTACGCTTTATAATATAAAAAAACTGTTTTCTTTTACAACCAACATAAGCGGTATGCCTTATGGTGCCAGACCAATCAAGAAGTACTTTCGGGTTAGGTTGCTAAAATAGTTCCATGAGAAAATCCAAAGTTTCTAATTTGCAAAAGTTTCAAAATACGCATAATGTGAATCGAGGACGCAAACTGTTAACTGAATCGGTGTCTTTTTCTAGATATGGGACAGTTTGCGAGCCAGAATTAAAGTGTATTTAATTGAACGAATGTTGCGGAACTTGTGACTGATCTCAAAATATAGCCTATTTTGCATTGTGTTCAATGGGCTAAATTTTACCGGTCTGTGTTCTACCGATCTGAAAATCTGCCCGGTTTCAAAATAATCACACTTCAGTTCTGCAGTTACAAAATTATAAATCTCAGATCAACTTACGTGAAATTGCAGTGAAAAATAAAATATATTCATACAAGATCCACCGTGGCCATTACATTTTAAAACGCAGCATATTTGATTTTCGATTATGTTTAGTCCGCTGTTATTTTTTTATTCTATCAAGATTGTATTTTATGTTAGTAAAAAGTCGCTTTGTCCCAAAGATTAACATACGATTTGCTCTACTTCTTTCAGCTTAAACACATTTTGCAAGAGGATCTCTAACACCTCTAGAAATAAAACAAATAATAAACATACCAAGTGTTGCGTTTTCAAATGTTTCTGATATTATAGTTTTATTTACAGACGACAAACCTGGCGAATGTCCGGTGGACTTCAACATCGCTGACTTCTATGATGGGAACCAGGAATGTTTAATAGACTATGACTGCAGTGGCACTGACAAATGTTGTGGAAACGTATGTGTTCCACCAGGTAAGCTGGTTTTCGTTTCACTTCCCATTAAACTGTTCATAGCCGCTTAGCAAAGGGCAGGCTACAAAAATACATCTTCTGATAATGTTTACAAGTCGATGCGCGATGGAAAGATGGCTATGGTCCATCGCGTTATCGCCATCGTGTCATCGTACCATCGCGTTTTCACGATGGTGATGGTAAGATGGCGACAACGTTTGTTTGAAATAATTTCATTAACAACATCTATGCACGACGAATATACTCCTATTTTCTCCTTTTTAGAGTGTGACGATGAGCCGATTATGTGCAGAGTTGACCCGTGCGCAAGTACCACGTGCTCCGTACCAGAAGCCGAGTGCTAGTAAGTTGGTTTTTTTTTTAAAGTTTTATGTGAATATTTGTAGAGAAAAGTAAAGTGATAAAAGGCTAAACACGTCTTCATTCAGTTATAAAAAACTGTATTAAATTCAATGCGAATCCGTGATCGAGGGATTAACGACGTTGTGTTGTAACGCTGTGGGTTCGAATACCTCTGGGAGCTCAACTTGCATGTGAGACGGTGTCGATTCTTACGAATGGCGGGAGGTACTGGTTCTACCAAGGAATAAGTGGGTGGTCTGCCTCCACCACATAAGGGAGGTCTGCCTCCACCACATAAAATCGACCGTCATACATAGTTTTAAGAATTATGTCCCATTTTGTGTAATCCCACTGAGACTGCATTTTAAAAAGAAAACAATTAGAACTCAAATAATCTTAAATATTTGTGCATGACACTTTCAGTATAATATGTTTACACATTTATCTAGGAGTGCTATCCCTGAATTGTAAATACATACTTGATAAATATGTGAATTAGTCGATACACACATGACCTTGAGAATGACATCAGTTAAGTAAGGATCTATATATACTTTTATCAAGTTAGTATTTATTATTCAAGTATAGCACAGTCTAGATAAAAGGGTAAACATATTAAACTGTAAGTTACATGTAAAAATATTCAGGATTATTTGTAAGTTCTATTTTTTCCTTTTGTTAATGCACTTTTAATGGGATTCCACAAAAGGGGAAATAACCCTTAAATGTGCTGAAAGAATGAGGATAAAACACCAAGCAAACATGCCAAATAATCATCACCTCCCCATAACACGGACAAATCTAACGAATAGTCTCGGGCTTAAGATTACATCATCCAAACTCAGGTGGGGAGTGGGGGTGGGGGTGGGGTGGGTGGGGGGGGGGGGGGAAATAAAGTAATTAGGAAAAAACAAAAAAGCAGCAGTAATCCACAATTTGTGGGATATTAGAAAGATATACCACAATGAACATGAGGTCCTTTCAGGAATAACAGAGAACATGATTTGTAATTAACCGTTATTAGACTGGATACAGAGTTTATTTCATATCTTTTTAATTTATTGAATATTGTGATAAATTTAAGAACTGAATTTGACTCTGTTCATTACTTTGAAGTTTAAATTAAAAAAAAATTGTACTTAAATTATTTATTTAACTTTAAACCGGTGATCTCTGGAATCCTTTTTAACTATCAACTGAACAGTTAGGAAACAGGTACGCATATTATACACATATTTCTACAAGGTCTTCCACAGGGCTTTTAAGAGCATATTTCTCCTATCCCTTAATTTCAAACTCTAATCCCACCCCCATTCCACTCCACCCCATTCCAAGCCCCCCTCCCCCACCCCCCCCCCCACCCCCCTTCCCTACTCCTTAATTGACACACTATCAATTGATCTCTCTGTCCTAT